>APFE030095776.1:38081-73762 GCA_000404065.3 Pinus taeda | reverse complement strand
GGGGGACAAGTCCCCCCCGCGCCCCCCCGCGTGGAGGGGTGTACAAAACTTCCTGGGGTATACATTCGACTGAAACAAAGACCTCTAAACAATCATGCTCCACACACAACACAATCTTCTGCCATTGCTCCCACTCGAACCAGGAACCCTTCTCTCCTGCAAGTTTATCAGCCAAATAGACCTTCGGCTCTCATACCAGTTGTTAGAAAATTATATATTACAAAGCAATGGAACACATAAAATATTGTAGAAATATAAACACAGAAAACGCATAAAACAAGAGAGACACAGATATATGTGGTTCATCCAGTTTTGGCTACGTCCACGGAGAAACAGCCAGTCCCTCTTTTATTATATTATCCAACAAACTAAAGAGATAAAACCTACAGTAGATCCACTATAACACCCTTTTCGCTCTCAATCTCCTCTCTCTTCCTCTTTCAAAATACAGATATACATAGACGCAATACAATTCCCTCATATATAGTGAGGGGTTTCCTTCTAGGGAAAAACCCTAAATTAAACATAACTTCTACCATCAGATCATCCGCCTAATGAACGGCCCAAATTGACTAGAAATTACTATACTTTTACAAGGCAATTTTACATCTATTTTTAGCTTCAAGGGCGCTGCCCCCGGACCCTCGCATAGGGGACAAGTCCCAACCGTGTGGAGGGGTGTACAATCTTCCTAGGGTATACATCTAGCTCAGACCTTTGAATACAGAAGATAATCATGCTCCACACCCAACAGTCCTTAGATGTTGATATTGTTGCAAGTTTTGTTGATGTGATATGTACACTCTGCTCCTACAGTTAGTTGTAACATGTCCAAAATTTTGATAATTGCAACACTCAACCTTTCTCATCAAAGGAATGAAGGGGCTTTGATTCCTTTGAAATATTATAGGTCTACCACGATCTCCTCTTAGAGAAAAATGTCTTCTAAATGTAGGTGCTCCTTAAGGTTTTCTTGTCTACTGATGTTGGATTTGCTGGTTGATATGATGTTGGTTCTGCTTCTTGTTTCCTTGGTTGATACTCTAGTTGCTGGTACCTTTTTCTATAGAATTCTTGGGTTCTTCTTTGTTGTTTATCCATGCATTCAAACTAGACTCACTTTTTTGAAATCCAAGACAAGATTTATCTAATGGTGATCTATGGATCTCTAGCAAACCATCCAATGCCACAATTCTCTTCTCCATCTTTCGATACTTTATCAAGGACACCACTTTAGCTTCTAAAATCTCACACTTGTTTTCCTTTCCTTGGTACTACTTCCTCATACCTTCCTCAACTTTTTCTAATTCTACCAATTTAATCTTTAAGCTCACAATCTCCTCCCTATTCTTAGCCTCCTTATCATCATAGATCTACAATAACTTTTCATGATATTTACATGCATTTGTTAGTTTAGAAATATCAACTCTAAGAACCTTAATATCATTCTCATCTTCACTAGGAACTTCAACATGATTAAAATATAAATCATCAAAATTGTAACTCAAAAGAAAATTATTAATATTTATAGTTTTAGGTTCAAGATTTTCTAGTTTCTTGTCATCATCAGTTGAATCATTTTCACTAGTAGGATGAGCCTCTTGTGGATAATATTATTGAATTTCAAGGCCCTTCTTCTTGTTTCTCTTTTTCTCATTCTTTGTATTGTTGCTAGTACCATCTGTAAATATGGACTCTAGCTTGTCCCACATTTTTTTGGCATATTTCAAACATACTAGGCTCTTCAAATCATCATCATGAATATTCTTGTAGATTATGCATCTATCTTACGCATCCTATTGGAAAAATTTAGGTGCAATTGGATCCTTGCCACATCCTTGCCACATCCTTCACATACCAATCTCCAAATGTTAGATCCACATGATAAAAATTGAGATTTAATAGTTTTCCTCCATACCTTGAAAGTTCCAGTAGTAAGGATAGCCACTCTTTGAGAAGTCATTCTAAAAAAAAAAATAAGCCAACAAATTCCGAATCTACTCTCCAACGATCAAGCTGCAACAAAGAGCCCCACTCTGATACCAATTGTTGGAAACCTTTGAGCACTATTAGGGGGTGAATTAGTAGTGTGTCTTATTATGAATTTTTACCACTTTAAACTTCTCTATTGAATCACATTAACTAGCAACATATTATATCATCACATGAATGGAAACCATATAAGTAGCTAAAAAAATTTAACCATGAGAGCAATAATAATAAACACATCAAAAACACATCCACACAAGAGACACAAGATATCTAGTGGAAAACCCTTCACCGAGCAAAACACCATACTCGATTTTGTTACGCTACTTTGAGTCTTCTATTAAGAAAAATATGTCTTTTACATACATTTGTTGACTCCCATCATCTAGGAGAGTTGACTTCATATACAATATGCCAAGACCAATCAGCCAGGAAACTCAATTCTACTAATCAACTCAGAATACTATGTTCTCACATGGATCTACAAACTACCATCCATTGAAAGCCGCCACATCACCTCGTTTCAGTTATTTTCATACTATATCCCAAGACTTTCTGCTCAAACAATTTTAGCTCTATAATACAATCTCTAGTAGCAAGATAATCTCATCAAATCAACAAATAAAATCACCACAATCATATGCTCTCCACACCAGCAAAATAGTGGTGACCATACATGCATCAAATCTAAAATCCCATAATGAACTAGTAGAAAAACCATAGCTCATACTCAACCATAATATAAAAACCTCACTCCAAACCGAAATTTCTGCATAATACAATTAGCAACAGACAACAAAATGGGTATGTGCTAAATGCACTAGCAACACCTGCAATACAAAAGTTAGAGTCTCAAATATGGAGCCTATTTGAGCTCTCCACCTACACCAACACTTTGCTACAACTCTCTGCATCACTAATCTAAAATATGAATCCTTGAACCAATAAACTCCTTCAGTAAGTAGATGTGCTCATTCTACAGTCATGAGAGCTCATACAATGAAGCATCTATGCTCTCCATAATTTTGAACCATACTCACTCTATGCAACCTTCTCTTACACTCATACACACACCATCAAACATCACTTACATCTAAAGTGAAGTATATAAAATGTGTTGGGTGAAATTCACCTTAGGCATAGGATCAAGAATACCTAAATTTGACAAAATCAATCCACTAACACCCCTACTTCTGCACTAAAGGTGTTCACATCATTACAGGATCTTTCCAAACCATCCCTCTAGGAATTTCCATGCCAAATTAAATTTGATTTGCATAAGGAATCTAGAGAAATTTCCATGGAAAGGCTCAATAGCATAGACAACTCTAGCTACTCTAGGTTGCAACTGCTCCCACAAGATTTCATGCTAGTGGTTGGGGAAAAACCTATGTAAAAACATCAAAACTCAGCCCAGAACCTCTAGCAATTGATTGGTCACCTTCTCTAGCTCCTGTACAAGCCTCCAAGCTTATGTCAAGCTTGGTAACACCTCAGCAAATGGATCAAACAAGTATCCCAAGTGTCATTTCCAAGTTGACTTAAAATACCAACAAACAAGGGTTGGCATGAGTACCAATGAGTCCTCCACTCTCTATAAACACCTCCACAAGCTACAACACTTCTGAATAGACCTGCAACACACTATATTACATCTCATCATCATCATGAGGTCAAACCATCACTGTAATAAGTCATCTCCATGAACACAAACGTGAAGACCTAATATGTCGACTCAACTAATGTGTCATCTAAACAACATCAATGAGACTTGGCCCATCATCTCCAACACATATAGATCTGCATCATCAATCTGTAGCAACATCAACAATCATCAACCATACCAATATCATTATTTGACCATCATGAGTTTGACATCATACAATTGACATCAGTGTCAACACAATCATCTCAATGCCAACTCAACTAGTTACAACCACACTATAAGGAAATAATCCAAACATCAACTAGGCTACATATGGTTGACATCAATGACACCATAAGTTAGCTACCATCATGAACCCATACCAACATCACGTAGCTGGAATCATGCACACCATAATGCCAACTATTATCACTTAAGAAACAATTTCTAAATTCTAAACATCAGTTTTATTGCAAAGGTTTAGTGTTAGTCCTGGTCTAGTTTTTTTTCATGATTTCTTTATTGTCTAAGTTCTAGAAAAGAGTCTTGTTGATATGGTTAAATAAGGTTAAAACTCCATTCTCACCCATCACTGGTACTACAACACACTTAAGTTCCATATGTCAATCTTGTTTCAAAGTTCTTATGCGCTACAAAACTGTCTAGGAGTTTTCGTAGCGCAAAACCCAGTCTAGGTGTTTTCGTAGCGCAAAACCGAAAATTTGCACTGGCTGTGCTACGAAATTGGGGATTCATGCAGATCCGTAGCAAATCTCATCCAGCTGTCAAATCCATCAAAATCCGTTATTTTTTACATCATTAGTTGTCAGCCCATACACTTTGCCTATCAATTCAACCGCTTATCCTCATCATTAGGTCGTTAGGTGTCTTGGTACGCACAAGTTGCAAGTTTCAAAAAAGAGCTGAGTGTTCACAATCATGATTATGTTTGAGTTCATGCGTGAGGAGAAAATTGGCAGGAATTCAAATTAGAATTCTTTTGAAGATAAAGCGAGGCAGCTTATCCATTTCAAGCGAGGCAACTTATCCATTTCAAGCGAGGCAGTGTTCGAGATTAAGACGATGCAAGCTTCTTTAATTGTCACTTTGCAGGAATTCCATGGAGGGGTCTACAGAAAGGAAAGATCATAGTCAGGAAAGTGTATGAGGAACAAACCCAAAGGCTTAGATATTATCCTAAAGAACAATGAAGTTGAACAAGCCTTCAAACAGGTTGGTTGTTGGAGATTTTGTGAGAAACTTCAAGGAGGCCACATGCAAGTCACTAGGGAATTCGCTTTAAATTTCACAGGATTGAATTTGAAAGTTGGGGTGCTCGAATTACCCATCTCCCCAAAGGTTATATCTGCAGTCACTGAAATTCCAAGGGGACAGGAGAGGTGGTTCAAAAATTTCAAGTTTGATATGACTGCATGCAAGGAATTTTTGAAGCCGGAGTTCATTGATTCAGATTTAAACAAGTCAGTTCCCAAGAGTTTTGTCAAAGATTCATATGCCAATTTACTTACATGCATACAGAGATACTTCACCTGTGAAGGGAGGTATCATAAGTTGTATTCTTATCACTTCAAGCTTCTGCTTCATTTCACTGGAAAGATATCTCTTGATTTGCCTTTCTATTTGTTTCGTAGCTTGGGCAAAATGTGTGACAAGGTTCAATTGAAGAAGGAAGCATGTGAGACCTCGTTGTTTCATCATGGCTTATTCAAGTTGATCATTTTTCATGAGCTCTAGAAAATAGATTGGGAGTGGTCCATGTTATTTTTATGTCTGGCTTCAAGGACGAAACTGGTCTCATTCCTCAGGCTACGAAGATTTCTCCACCAACAATTAGTCATCGTGCAGAAACAAGATCCAGGAGATTCGTGAAGTTGAAAGCTAGGAAGCAGGTAAAGGAGCACACAAGACCACTAGTAATCCAAGATACACCCCAACAGGCACAAAAAGAGAAAGGTCAGGTCAAAGAACGAGTACAAGAACAATTCACAGGGGAAACAGTCTGAAGAAGAGTAACCAGGAGCTAGTTAGCTAAAGAAAAGGGCAAGACAGTGGTTACTGAGGCAACCTCGTTTCAAAAGGAAGTCTAAATGATTTGCTTCAAGCAATTGACATTGAAGAATCTCCTCTAGTTCGAGCAGACTTGATAGAAACAGGTAAAGGCAAAACCAAAAGAGCCAAAACCTCTAAAAATCTCAAATTTAATGATCGGGTCTCTAAAATTGTTTTTAAGCCAAGAAGACCTAGGACAAGGCATTCAAAAGAGATACAAGAGGTGTTTCCAGAAGCAAGTGAAACAGGGGAGGTAACAAGATCTTATGAAGGATCTATGACTGCATCAGAAACATCATCACAGCGGCATAAAAATGACAGAGGCAAAGCAGTCAGCTCTCAACAAGAAGAATGTTGTTTTGAAAAGTTGAAAAGAAAATTGAATTTGGGAAATCTTGAAATTGCCAAACTGAGAAAAACCTCAAGAAAACATGCAATAAAGGAAGCTTATTTCAATAAAATGGAGGCTCTGTGGGAAGATAAAACTATTTCAATACCCGAAGTGGTAAATTGTCATGCTCAATACTACACATGGACAGTCCTTGCAATAAAAGAAGCAAGATACATCAGAAAGGTCAATACAAAACTAAGGGCTAGAATCAAAATTATGGAGAGGCAAATTGAAGATCTAAAGACACAACTAAGCCAGTGTGAAGGACATCCTTAGCTAAAACAAATCACACAGCAAGTAAGGCTAAGTCCTAAATTTTGATAGATTACATTTTGAAAGTTTTCCTTGAAGAATGGTGTCTATTGTATTCAGCTTTGAACAGCTTCATGACAGATGGAGAAAGCCATTTCAAGAAAAGGAAAGACTCAAAAAGGTTAAATTTTGGTCTTAAAACTGTGTTTTGAAATTACACAGCAGTTTCGTTGCGCACTATGAAACTATTGTAGGTGATGCCTAATGCACAGCAGTTTCGTAGCGCGTTACGAAACTGTTGTAGCTGCATATTGTGATTTGATGGACCGTTTTTGAAAGACAAACGTGAATCTTTTTTGAAGAGGAGCGTCTGAAAAGGAGCATTCACGAAGTATAAGTGTCTAGCAAAGGCAAATCAAGTGAGGGGAGGACATCCATGAACTCTAAGCTATACATTATATAAGTGGTCATTATTTCATAGCCAGTATTGATTCATAATGCTCAGGCAGCATTAAAGAAGTTATGTTTTACCATGTGTATATGAGCAAAGTCTGCAGTGTATGGAAACCAATATAATCCAATGCAATTTTATGAAGAACAACAGGGATAATTGATTTCAAAGATCCTTGTGGAGACCAAAAGCAAAAAAACAGGAATAGCTTCCTGATTTCCAGGAACAGAAATGGGATGAGGCATCAAGGGTCAACAAAGAGTTTCAAACCTCCACCAAAGCTAAATTGAAGAAGGCCATTTGTCAGAGAATGAGTTTGGATTGTAATAAATGCTACTACCAACATGATGAGGAGTTATACTCCTAATTGTTTTAGGTCTCTAGCACTGCCAGTTAACAGACAATCACATTTAATAGTTAGTTTTAAGTGTCAATAGGGCTCATGATAAGAAGAATCCGAATTCCCCTCATGCTGGAGGAGGAATCTCAATTATGTAAAGAGCTCTATATATAGGAGAAGATCTAATGTACAAAGGGTTGGAATTTTTTGGAAAGAACTCTCATATTGTGCTTTTGTGTAAGACTCTGTTTTAAGTAATACAGTATTTGGCTTTGCTTCTCAAGATTAAGAAGGAATTCAATGCTCAAAATGTCTTATGGTTCTCCTCTTCTCATTACTTACAGTGGTATGAATGTATGATTACTTAGAATTCATTAGTTATGCTCTAACTTCCTTCATACATTGGTAGATTGTGTTCTCCTTTATGCTTCTAATGTACTCTCCATGTGTTGAATTCTAGATGCCCTGACTTCCATGTAAAGCTAATATTATTGTCATACTAAAGCATTTCTTGACTCCATAAGCCCAATGGATATTTACTGATCATGTTCAACCATTCATATTTCTTCACTTGTTTCATAGAGTTAGCCATCTTATTTATTATCAAAATCTTTAATCTTGTGAGAAAGCCCTCTCAGGTTGAGAAGGCTAAGCCTCAGCCAAAAGTAGGTTTGAAATAGTTACTCAAGGTCTACCTGATCAGCAACCTATTAGGGCTAGATTTTGTGATAACATTTTGGTGTGTCTCCCAGCAGACACACCAAAATGTTATCACAAAATAAACCCCTGATAGGCTGTTGATCAGGTAGACCTTGAGTAACTATTTCAAACCAATCTTTTAGCTGAGGCTTAGCCTCCTCAGCCTGAGAGGGCTCTCTCAAAGGTTAATGATATTGACTAATGATATTATAGATGGCTAACTCTATCTTGGTTTTGTGTGTTTGTAAGTTGAAGACTTTTTGGCCCAGCTGCTACTTTATGCTATGAACTATAATTAGTAATGCAGAGAGGTTTTCCTGAACAGATCTGAGTTCTCATGGGGTTAATCCTTTCTTGATCTATATGTTATTTTAATTACTTACAGTAGATCTTATTGTTAATACTCATAATTCATAATCTAATGCTCTGACTTCCTTTAACAATAAGATTACTGTGTTTTATATTTGAACCACCAGCACTAGATAACATTCCTATTATTTAGAATTCACAACCATGTGCTCTATTTTCTTTTAGTAATGGAATGATTGTGTTGAGCAATAGATCTCATTACTATTACTCAGAATTCATAACCCTATGCTTTGACTTCCTTTAGTAATGGAATGACTCTTTTGACCTATGTTATTGAGTGAATTATCTTTGTTTGAAAACCCCATTTGCCTCAGCTTTCATGTCAGGAAACCTTGCCACTGAATTTATTGACTTGTTGACTCCATAGCCCAATGGTAGCAAGCCTTCATCTTTTCAACCTACAAACATGCAAAACCAAGATAGAGTTAGCCATCTATATTATCATTAATCAATATCATTAACCTTTGAGAGAGCCCTCTCAGGCTGAGGAGGCCAAGCCTCAGCTAAAAGATTGGTTTGAAATAGTTACTCAAGGTCTACCTGATCAGCAGCCTATCAGGGGTTGATTTTGTGATAACATCAACAAAAAGGAATAAATTAAAAAGACTAGTTTTTTAATGATATCCAACTTTATTGTGAAAATAAACCATAGATAACATGTATCATTAGAGTTCTATTCTATAACAAATAAACTCCAATATGATTTAAATAATCATTAAATATCAAGTATTCAAGTATTTAAATTATTATTGCATGCAATATTACTGAATAATCATGTTATATCAATAACCTGCACAATGAACCAGTGAATAAAACCTCACATAAATAAAACACATAAAAAGATAATGAAGAAATAACTGAATTATTAAATTATTGAATTAAAATCCTCATAGTCACTATGTGCAACACCACTATAACAAGTACATTATGGTCATAAAAATTGATAAGTCTTCATCTCCAATGCACCACCTTCAATCTCTCCATATCCAACCTGTGAAACGAGTGTTTGGATCTTCTTTTGTATGGATGGGAGTTAGTTTCATATTTCATTCTCATAACTTCTAAACTAAAATTACATTAATAATAATAAATTTATCTAAATGAGATATATATTTCATCGTTTAAATGGACTTTTGCTCAAATCTCTCATATAATAAGCTTTTTTAACAGTTTGCCCGCATTAACAAAGAAAACAATTTTGCTCAAATCTCTCATATAATGACCTTTTTTAACCGTTTGCCGGCATTAACAAAGAAAACACGTTAATTAGTTCTATAAAACATTATGATAAATAAAATCAAATTATAAACCAACTTTTAATAATGTCCTCATAATATATCCCACGTACCTTTATTAATGAATTTTTTTTTTTTTTTTTTATGATAGGTAAAAATCGATGAAATCATTTCCACTTGTAAGAAAATATTAGGTTAGAACATTTAACGTGAAAACAATTTCAAATTATTGAAATAATTTATAAATTCGTTTCAATGTTCCTCCATGTTAAATTTATGCCCGCATGGTTTCTCCCTCCATGTAAAAATTTCAGGTGTAAAATGAAGCCTATCTTAAATATATGTTAAGTTTCGAATATAAATAATAGATTTAATTATATATTTCAAACTCATATTTTGACATAAATTTCAAATATTTTTTTTAAATATCATAATTTCAACAATATATCTAAAATTTAAAACAATATATATCTAACTTGTGTAAAATTTTTAATATATATATATATATTCAATTTCAAATTATATATATGAATGACATTAATACAATATATTTATTTTTGGTTTCATATTTATAAAATAATAAACTAATATAATTTAGGTGGGTTTTTAGGTTGGTTTTTGAGTGAAGGATGGTAATTTAGTGTTTTAGTTTTTGTTGGTTTAATATTTTTTATTTAATTTATTTAATTGTGGTTATTTTTATTTAATCAAATTTAATTAATTCACATTTGTTTTTTTTCATATTTATTTATTTAATTATAATTTAATTTAAAAATGTTAATTTTATAATTATTTTAAAATAAATTCGTATTTTTATTACTATTATTATCTTTATTTTAATTTTAATTTTATGAATTAATATAATGATAAGTATGATGGATATTTATAAAGTTTTTTATAAAAAAAAATAATTTGGGATTAGAATTTAAAAAAAATTATTCAATATAAAAATTATAAGCTCTAATGTGGGGTAAAGATGAAGATTGAAGCAAGCGATTTTTTTATCATGAGGGAGTCATGTAGCGAGGGAGGCATATGGTGAAGTTGACAAAAAGAGTCTATTTCCAATTGGGGTCAAATCAAACACTAATAATCTCATAAATTCTATGCCAATTTGACTATACTTCACGAGATAGACTTATATCTATAAAATTTGTATCTCAGATTTGTATTCAACAAGGATGAGAAGAGGAGAATAGACTAGATGGATCACCTACAAAAATGAATTATTTCTTTAGCTGCGGTAGTAATGTTGACAAAGTAAAGCACCATTTTCTCACATAGAGGACTAGTCTATTTATTGTTGTGGCTTTTGGTGATCTTCTTGTGGTTGTATTTTGTATTTATGTCCAACATATTCAGTCAAAGGCCAATCTTATATCATTCAAAACTTTTGTCAGAGCAATTCAAACATCAAATGAATTTCTAAAAGGAGCTTGTGATGGGTTGCCTCACCCATAGGTTTGTGTTTCGACTCTCACATGCTTCTTCCTTGAATCCATGCAAGCAATTCCTCTTCAGATTGTTAATTTTTTGGTGAAGGAAATGATCAGAGTAGTGGATAGGATATTCATGGTCTCTTCGAGGATGACAAGGGAAGCATCCCTTGCATTAGAACAAGATGATTTTGATGATTGTCTCAAACTACTGGATATGATAGTTGATTATCTCTCCCAAGCCCTATCTAAGTTTAGCTCAAACATTGTGGGTGATATACAAAGTAAAATAAACTATTATCATGAAGGACGTTAGTCAAATAAGTTATTACCACAGAAGTTTAGTTTATGTTCATGATTTAGTTAGACATTGAATTTTTTTATGGCAAAGAGCTTTCATTGTGCAGAGTTTTCTCCACACTCCTCACAATGACAAAGATTCCACACATGAACATTAAATTTTCTTCACAATAAACAACTTGAGATAAGACCAAATGAGTAGTAAATTAATAAATTAAATATAACACAAACATAAAATATTCACAAACAAGACATGGTGAGCATAATAAGCATAACAATTTTCGAACACGTGCCCCCACCACTCATTTTTATATTATAAATTCTACCTCTTTTCTTAATTTTTATGGCACACTTGACATACTTAACTAATAGAGAGCATTCACAATGCCATTTCAAAGGAAGTTCATTGTGTGGAGTGTAGAGAACCTCCGCACAATTAACTTCCTATAGAGTGCGAAGGATCTCTACAATCTGCACAACTTCGTTCACCTTCGCACATCTTGCTCTGCACCCTCTCACACACTTTAGAAGACATTCCTATGAAGTGATTAGTAAATTAATAAATCAAATATAACGAAAACATAAAATATTCACAAACAGAAAATGGTGAGCATAAGAAGCATATCAATTTTCGAATACATGCCCTCACCACTCACTTTTATATTATAAAGTGCACTTATTTGCTTAATTTTGATGGAACACCTGACATACTTAGTTAATAGGGAGCATCTGCATTTCCATTCTAGAGGAAGTTCATTGTGAATAGTTTAGAGAACCTCCTCTCAATGAACTTCCTGTAGAGGGTGGAGGACCTTTGCACTTTGCACAACTTCATCTGCCTCCATACAACTTCCTTTGCACATCTTTCTTTGCACCCTCTCAAACTCTCTTGGAGACACATCAACGAAAAACATGCCACAAATACTGACATGAAAAAAAATTGATATAGCTCGCCACTGATTCTCTGGACAATTTTATTGCATTCGACTCTGAATTCCATTATCTAGAAATAGAATATTCAAGTTTGGGGATCCCAATTTCATGAAATATGCCACTTTGGGTTGTGACAATATATGTTAGGGTCCAACCCTAACCCACTTATTTATGTAATAGGGTCGAGTCATAGTTATAGTTAGTTAAAAAGTCAATAAAACCCATATTAATAATTGTAAGTGGTTGACCCACATTTAAAGAAGGGACTACAATTAGTTGCAAATGGACCATGGTATTAGATAGATGGTATTAATAAGAACCATGAGACTGACCCATGGTATTGCATATATGAATCTGATATAAAGGATAGAGACTCCCCTTGAGGAGCATCATGTCTTATTTTGTAATCGAGCCCAGCTCTATTAGAGGTTTCCCCCTTGAAGAGGAAAGCGAACATTACTTTCTTTTCTGAATAATAAAATACATGATGTTATTTCTCATTGTTCTATGTTCTGGGTATATTTCTTTGCATACTTGGTATTTTGGTATCTTCTCGCAGGTCAAGAGCATAACAAGTGGTATTAGAGCACTTTCCAGGGCCGGTGGGATCTCCATTTTTAGCAGAATTTCTTTTTTGGCTAGAGACATGTTCTGGCGTCTTAAAACCATGAGATCTGTCATTGAACACATAAACCTACGGATTTGGGGAGGCATGCGCATAGGAAATACAAGAGGTGGTCATGCTTGT
Organism: Pinus taeda; assembly: GCA_000404065.3. NCBI lineage: Eukaryota > Viridiplantae > Streptophyta > Pinopsida > Pinales > Pinaceae > Pinus > Pinus taeda. The sequence continues at coordinate 60,904 of APFE030095776.1, read as the reverse complement.
TGGACTCCTTTGTAACCCCTGTGGATATCCCTTCGAGTAGCAGCGCATTAGATAGAACTGCGCACAGATTGTCTTCCAAGTACCCTCTAGTTATATTGGAAGCCCCATAGGCTCACTTGAAACCTCACCATAGATAAACCGTTGGCCATCTTGCTGCTACAGTACACCGAGAATAGCACTCAGGGAGATTACTCACGTGTACGATAGGGTAATCGAGTAGTACGGCTAAGGGTACAATTGATCCTCCTTAGTTAGTGCCCTGAAAGATTGGGCTGAGTACTACTATTGGACCCTTTTGTATATTTCAATCTATAGCACCTGACACTCCTTGAGACCATAGTTCCCTTGTCTCTCTCTAGATCGTGCATCATCTTTGCCATATCAGATCTAGCAGGTTGGATTCTGTCGCAGCCGCAACAATTAGATCCACCATTCAGATCTAGCAGTAGGGGTTCGATAACTGCCACATTCCTACTCATACTCTGCAATTGAGGGTTTCGCTGATAGATATGACTATTTGTACAGGGAGGCTTGTAGCTCCTATACCTTGGCGTGATTCTCACAAGACATTGGACAGAATTAAATTTTCTAGGAATCGGCTACTGCAGTGTTCCTAAACAAGCAGTAAAACTGCTTTCAGAGTAAATAAATAAATAAATAAATTTGAGACCCTCCCGGGACACTTATAGGAGACTTAGCCCATAACAATCAGGTCGACGGGCTGAGTAAGGTGGTACGATTCACTTGTCAGCATCAAAATTTCGAGTGGTCCCAATTTTTTTTTCACAGTAATGATAAGTGCACCAGATCTGTGCATGGTATAAACCAGATCTCAAGCTATGGCCAATGAGAAGATAGACACCCTTGAACAAAAGTTGGAGGAATTAATGAAGCATATCCAATCCTTAAATGACACAATCACAAAGGGCAAGTCGAGGGTACAATCGAAGGCATATGCTTTTAATGAAAACCTTGAGGGCGAATCTAGCCATTCTCTTCACTTCTATGGAAACCGCCAACAGTCCCAGCCTCAACCACCCAAGCTGGACATGTATAAATTTGATGGTTGTCATCCGAACATACGACTATCACAAATGGAGCAATATTTCACATTGAATCACATCAGAGATGATGCGACTAAGCTAACTGTGGGAAGCCTGTACTTGGACCAAGAAAGATGGCAATGGTGGTAGTGGCATCAACACTGCTATGCAAGGCCAATGACTTGGCAGATATTCTCAAAAGCCCTTTCTAATCACTTTGACCATGAATCTAACTTTTTGGGTCGTCTTACTAAGCTTCGACAGGTAGGTATAGTGCAAGAATATATTAAAGCCTTTGAAGCATCAGCCTTCCACACATGAGGTCTAGCAGATGAATTCTACTTGGAATGTTTTATCAGTGGTCTCAAAGATGCCATACAAGCCCATGTCCAGATGCACCACCAAATCACATGGACGACATCTTGCACAACAACTCGTGAAGTAGAACGCACGTTGGCGGCCCAATCGACTCATCCAAATTTCATAGCCAAGGGACGCTCCACCCAAGCTCTGAACACTACCCAAACACTTAAAGTTCAAAAGGTGTCACCAACAAAGATGGTGGAAAAACGAAAGCAAGGATTGTGTTACTACTGTGATGAGAAACATCTCCCGGGGCATAAATGCAAGGAACCCAAATTCTTTCAAATTGATGCTACTGATCACAGTTCATCTGAGGAAGCCCCACCATTTGAGGGACCAGAGGAGGAAGATGAGGACAACCAGCCGGACAATGAGCTCCCAGCTACACCAGAAGAACCAGTTATCTCGCTCCATGCTTTGGCAGGAATTGCTTCTCCCCAAACTCTCAAAATCAGAGGTTTTATTAAACATCGCCCTGTAGTAATCTTGATTGATAGTGGCAGTACGCATACCTTTATCTATCAAAGGCTCGCCGAAGCAGTGTCTTGTTTTGTCAGAGAAGTCTCTAATTTCTAGTTCCAGATTGTTGATGGGGGGACAATGAAATGTGAAGGCCGCTGTGAAAATGTCAAACTTTAGATGGGTGATTATCACCTAAAGACCCATATGTTATCCATCAACATGGGTGGGTGTGACATTGTCTTAGGTGCTGAATGATTCTGCAGACTCAGCCCAATCACAATGGATCTCCAGGAGTTATATATGAGCTTTAAGCAGAATGACCACATGCATACCCTCCGGGGACTCCAAGCCGGTGCTCCTTTTATCATCAACTCACATAGGATGGAAAAGTTGTTAAAAAAGGTCCACCATGGAGTTATAGCCCAATTTAATTCCATTTAGGTCTTCGAGCCCACTTCTCTTCATATTCATCCTTAGATGCAGTAGGTCTTAAACAACCATCTGCAGGTCTTTGACAAGCCTCATGAGCTTCCACCCTCGAGAGGGGAACATGATCATAACATTACCTTGGTCATAGGGGCACAACCACCAAATATGTGCCCATATAGATATCCTTTCGCACAAAAGAATGAAATTGAAAAGATCATCAAGGAACTCCTGGAAGCCTGTGTCATTCATCCTAGTATTAGTCCTTTTTCATCGCCTGTGGTCATGGTGCTCAAGAAAGATGGGGAATGGCGCATATGTCCAGACTTCGAGGCCCTCAACAAGCTTACGGTCAAAGATAAATTTCCCATGCTGGTTGTTGATGATTTGTTGGATGAACTAAATGGGGCTCAATTCTTTACTAAGCTCGACCTTCGCTCGGGCTATCACCAAATTCACATGAAAGAAGTAGACATTCCAAAGACTACTTTCCAAACTCATGAAGGCCATTATGAATTCTTGGTCATGCCATTTGGTCTCTGTTGGGCTCTTAATTTGTCATTATTATTACCACTTCCTAACATTCATTTTATCTATTTCCACTATTCTTTGATCACATTATTTACCATAATTTATTATATAATTACATTTCATAATCATTTATGCTCTTGTGGATAAATAATATTTGATCTCATTTATTTTTAATAATTAATGATTATTATGCATGATTTTGGCTTATTCATTTTTTATAACCTAACTCATGATTTTAGCCTCCAAGATCTCTTCCAACTTGCAGATTTGGTCTTCAATAGATAATTAGGTATTCCAACTCAGGAATTCGTTGGCATAATAAGTGACCATTTTGTGTTGGACATTTTTGGGAAAATGAAAGTGAATCTAGAAAATCCGAGACATGGGTTTTGTTTAGAACGGACCAAATCAGTCTCTTGACAACCATCTTTCAAAATTCGGTTTGTATTTGGAGAAAATCAAGGTTCTTCGAAGGACATATTTGCAGATTTGTTGTTGCAGCCATTTTCCAGAATTGTCCAAATTGTAATAACCAAATTCGACTTGTTCCCGCTGAATCAAGATGGACAGATCTCTCAGATATCATCTTGAATATTGAGATCAGTTTGTTGCAAGGTTCCTTTGGATGTTTGTATATTTAAAAGACACAATTTAGAGAGAGGGGGGAGCTAGTTGATGTAAGAATTGAGCCTTGTAACATTGGAACTCTTGTTAATGAAATTTCCAGCCTTCTGATATTTTTCTCAATATGTGAGTTAAGCACAACCCTAATCAGGGAGTCGGCCCACTCTTCTAATCAAGTGTTGTGCGTGTGTCCTTTTTATGTATGTTGTTTTACTTGTTGTATTTTCTTTATTGCTGTTACAGATTTCCATAGATTGTTGTGAATGCTTTTCTTTCTGCAATTTAATTTCCATTACCATTACAGCGATGTTTTTATTTCTTAATCGTGAACCCTTGATTGATGTAGATTGTAACCTTGCCCTTGCATATACTTTGCATGTTACCTTGAAAAGAGTACACACCCAGATTGATGAATTAATGTAAGAAAGGGTTGACAAATCGTTCATACCTGGACACCAGCATTTTGGTGTCATTGCCAAGGAAGGCTAACAAGGTGCAAGATAGGATTTGTATCGACCAGAGGGTCAATCTCTCATCCTGGGGAGAGAAGGAGTTTTCTCACACTACTCTAGGTCTTGAGCGTAGTCATTTATTTATTTTGTTATTTCTCTTTCGTTTTTTACCGTTTTTATCTTTAGGCCCAATCTCTTGTCCTAGGGAGTGAATGGTCTTCTAACGCCCTGCTCTGAGTCTTGAGCTTAAACGTTTCCTGCATTTTTGTTTGTTTTGATTTTGGAAAGACTAATCTCTCGTCCTGGGGAGGGAATGGTCCTTTGATGCCCTGCTCCAGATCCCAAGCTTTAGATTTCCTTCTGTGCATTATTTTCTTGTTTGGTTTCTTGTCCTGGGGAGGGAAGGGTCTTTTGACACCCTGCTCTAGGTCTTGAGCTTCAGATTTCTTTTAAAAAAAAAAATTGAATGACTAGGAAGAAAAAGGTAGAAATTTGAAGAAACCTTATCATTTCACTCAAGTGGTGATGTAAGCACCACCCATTCCACTAACAATTTGATAGGAATATCTGAAGGAGGAACCTCAAAGTAGCACATGAAGAACATCTTCTATTACAGTAAGACATGGCTCACATTGTTACTTTTGAATTCCCTATTAGTGATCTAGGAGGAGTGACACAAATGCACATAATTCCTCCATCTTCTCTACCAAATTTTCATGGTTTGGATAATGAGGACCCAAATACATTCTTATTTGAGTTTGAAGTACTTTGTAGAGGATATGATTATTGTACTAATGTTCAAAGGTTGAAAGTGTTTCCTCTTACTCTAAAAGGAGCAACTCTCCGATGGTTGATGAGCCTTGGTGGGAACTGCATCAAAACATGGGAGGACATGAAGAATGTATTCTTGGAGAAGTACCAAGACTATTGCAAGGCCAATGAAGATATTTTTAGTATGATACAAGGGGAAGATGAAAGCTTGGAGGACTATTTGGAGCGATCTAAATACAACCTTCAAAAATCAAAGCATAAGCATTTGGAAAAAGAGATCTTAAAAATACTCATTCTTAAGGAATCAAATATGAAATTTTAGAAATCTTAAATCTGATTGGAAAATGTGACATTTTTCAACTATCATATGATGATGTTTGTGATTTATGCATAAGGTATTCACGAGGAATATCCAAGGCTGGTAAGAATTCTAGAGAATTTTCTTATTTCCTTTCCAAATATGCTACAAGAACAGGAGATATAAGAGATGAAATCAATGATTTATTTGAACATTTTAAAGTTGATTTTATTAGCTCTCTAAATTCACAATTGCATGTTTTGCAAGTTAAGAAAAGTCAAGCAGAATTTGAAGAAGTGATTTTTCCTCAATGCCAAAAGGAGCATCCCATGGATAGTTTCTCTTTCTTACCTGGGATGAAAACAACCTTTCCAAGAGATGGATAAGCTACAAAAATTTCACAACAATGGAAACCTTGGCCTACATGTATGTTTAAAAACACTTCCTCTCCATTGTCTTAATTGCATAATCTATTATGGAATACTCATGTGTTAGGGCAGCCATGCCAATCTCAATATAACCCCCATCAATCTTGTTCATGAGTTTGGCATGGTTCATCCTATGATTACATGGCTACTCTCCCTCATCTTGTAGCACAAAAATATCATCCATATTCTTTTCCATCTTTTCAAGAACACCTTTCTTGCATATCAAAATCATCCACACATCCCAATCAACTACATCATCAAAACCCTCCATGCTCTACACAATATCATGTTCAACTCATTCCACACCCTCATCATAATAAACCAGTACAACATGCTTACAATGTTGAATTGCAAAATTTACCTACCCTTCCCACCCAACCTATCTCGCGTACGCAATTTCAGAAAACTTATATCGAGATTGGAAATGTTTCAAATCCAAAAATTGTAGGAGTTATGGATGAAAAGGAGGTTTCTTCTAGTCTGCGTCAACAAGTTGTTTTAGAAACTCAAGAATTTCATGATATGACAACTATGGGAAATCAAGAAAGTAAAGGATATATTGAATATTGGTTTCACTCCCTCAGTTGTTCACAGTGTCACTCCATACTTCAGCAATTTTTGACACCATATTTTCAAGGGATGTTGGTCTCTTATACCATAGTATTTATTGACAAATATTTCTCAAATTCGGGTGTGTATACACTTGAGGCCTTATTTCTAAACTGGCTCCATTGGAAGTACTCTTATACGTAAGTATGCTTTATTTTTAAAGGTAGAATAGGTAAGTGTAGAAAATAGAATAAATAAGTATATAAATAATTTTCTAAGTAACTGGATTCGTTGAAACCCCATGGTGAATCTGAATCCTGCGAATCGGATATGATTCACTAGGAATTCAAATCCTAGAACAAGATTCGACGTGTCCATACAGGATTCATACAAATCCCATACGAATCCCGTACAGGCACATCGAATCCCGATTCTGGGAATCGTATCCCAAAAAAATGACTTCTGCAAGTTAAAAATCTCGTTGTTCCTTTATTCATTCACGTTGTTTCTCATTTCATTTTGCATAGTTTGAGTTGTGAAGGAGATAAGGGTTTGGAGCAAGGAGCTAAGGGAGTAGAGTGTTTAACAAGGAGATTCAAGCACCAGGTAAGTGCATTTCAGCTCCATTTTTTTGCATTTCTTATTCTATTATAATAGTTTGTATATGATTTTTTGTTTACAAATTTGTGCATGTTTTGTTCATTTTTTTTACAGTATTCATGGCTCAATCAAAGGAAGCAGTTAGGGGCAAAGGAAAGGGAAGAATGTATCCATTGGAGATGCCCCTCCTCCCCCAATATGATCATAGTTTGCTGCAAGTAATGTTGAGGGAAGAGGACGACCTAAAGACAACATTGAGAAATATCCCTTGTGGAATTATGTCACAAGAGAGGATGGGACAAGCACCAACGGGAAGGGAGGAGGCAATGTGCAATGGATATGCAAATTTTGTCACATTGCTTTCGAAAGAACATATTTCCGTGTGAAAGGCCATTTTTTGGCTTTACCAGGTTGTGGAATTAGAGCTTGTAAATTTTTTCCTTTACAAAAGAGGAAAGAAATGGACAAGGAGTCCAATGTTGGTATGGAAAATGTGGCTACAAAATAAGAAAAAACCAAGAATGAAGACCCCCTTCCATTTTTGAGGAAAGGCACCACAAAATTTCCATTTGAGAGTTCTACTTTTGTTGGGGGACAAGCAGCAAAAAGAAGAGCAATTGCACTTGGTCCAATGGACAAGATTTTCCAAAAAGAGAGACAGGAAGAGCTTGATCTCACCATTGCCTTCTTCTTCTATCAAAACTTCATATCATTTAATGTTAAAAGCTTACCTTTATTTATTGAGATGTGCCGAGCTCTAACTCAGGGGGCTCCATCAAGGTATGTGCCTCCTAGGTCAGAGAAGCTGAGAACCACATTGTTGACGAAGGTAAGAAAGAGGTGCAAAAAATGCTTGAGCCTATTGTAGCATCATGGCCAACATTTGGGGTTAGCATTGTTTATGATGGATGGACACATCCAACATGACACCCAATCATCAACTTCATGGTGTCTTCCTTGAATGGTCCATTTTTCTTGAAAGCAGTGGATACACTTGGAGAATACAAGGATGCACAATTTATTGGTGAGTTATTTATTAAAGTTATTGAAGATGTAGGTGTTGATTCTTGTGTGCAAATCATTATAGATAATGCACCTGTTTGCAAGGCCACTGGCATGATTGTGGAAGCTAAATATCCAAAAGTGTTTTGGGCACCTTGCATTGTCCATTCATTTAACTTAGCACTGAAATCCATTGCTTTTGATGTGCTTTGAATTGGTAACATTATTGAGGATGCACAACATATCCGTAACTTGGTGCAAAACCATACAAATGCCCTCACTATCTACAAGGAGTACGTCAATCTATTATTATTGAAGATTGTTGATACATGGTTTGCCTCTTCATTCATGATGTTGAAGAGGTTAAGGGAGGTCAAGACCGCTCTTGGGTCCATGGTTATTTCTGAGTTTTGGTATTTTTGGAGAAAGATAGATCGGGTAGCCTCTAAAAGAGTGAAGGACACAATGCTAGATGATGCTTGGTGGGAGAAGGTAGATATAATTATTTGGATCATGGAGCATATCATTTCTTTGCTTCGATTTGCAGATACAGACAAACCCATCCTAGGAGAGGTTTATGAGGGATGGGATTTCATGATTGAGTCTGTGAGGAGAATTATTCTATGGAGTGAGTGCCTTGAGTATGAGACATCGCCAGAGGCCTTCTGTGATACTATACAAGATATTCTTGTCAGCAAATGGGACACAAATTGTACACCCTTACATTGTTTGGCTCACTCATTGAAGCCAAAATACTACAGCCATGAGTGGCTGAATGGTGGACCTTCTCGTAGATTCCCTCCTCACATGGATGGTGAAATCTCAAAGGGGAGCAAAGATGCATTCAGGCGGGTTTTTCAGGATAGAGCATTACTTGATGAGGTGGAGGATGCCTTTGCAAATTTTTCCACTGACACTGGTCAATTTGCAAGATATGATATGATTAGAGACAGGGGGGCTAATAAGCCCTATTCTTGGTGGGAAAATCATGGGGCAACAAGCCCTCCTCTTCAGCAGTTAGTCATGAAGCTCCTCTCTCAAGTGACTTCATCCTCTTGTTGCAAGAGGAATTGGAGCATATATGGGAATTTGTATAGTGTGAAGAAGAGTAGGCTTGAGCAGTCCAGGGCAGAGACAATGGTGTTTGTGCACACCAACCTTCGTCTTATTTATAGGCAGAGGGAAGAGTGGTTGAGGGGAAAGACAAAGATGTGGGATGTCTTTCCTGATGATATGGGTCTAGACAGTAGTGTTGAGTTGGAATTGGCCAACATGGATCTCAATGATCCAATGATAGAGCTTGCTAGATTTGATGACTTAAAGGGGTCATCCTCCACACCAGCAAATGTAGAGGTGACTATGGATACAGGGGAGGAGGAGGATGCAGAGGAAAGCAGTGGTGACCATGATGATGAGGACATTGATGTTGATTCTGGTGATGACTCTGAGGATTGATGACTACCTATTGCCTTGAAGCTTGTATACCTGTAGTTGTTTTATATTTTCTATTTCTATTTTCCATTAGCATTGCACCAGCACTACCTATGTAACACATTTTGATTTGATGACCTAATGAGAAAACTACAGTTCTCAGTGTCTTTATCTTACTATCTTGTAGTTGTAAGTTGTCTTTCATTTATGCATTATGAATCATGATTTATGTGACCACTGACATGTATTTGAATTTTGTATGTACTATGCATGTTATAGATCAAGATCTATGTTTGAAATCAATGAATTTGTATCATTAATTAGAATTTGTGTAAGAAATATCTAATTTTTAATATATATATATATATATATATATATATATATATATATATAGAATGAATCCTACGTGTCCTATTCTGGGGGGTCAACTTGTCCGAATCCGACACTCAAATCCCTAAATCCTACGAATCCCGAATCCCTGTGTCAGGTGACTTAGATAATTTTTGTTATATGTAGAACGAGTTGTGTTTTCTGCAACTTGCTAAGTATATCAATATCAATGGTAAATATTTGAATTTAATTGTGTATGTAGATGTATTATATTGAAAAATAGATTTCTACAAACACTCATCATCATTTTGAAAAAAAAAAAAATCATATCTTAGGGCGTGTGGGCTTGATAAAACCACTAAAATCACAGTCGGTACAATCATGTTTTGAATAAAAAATGGGCATATTTTCAAACAATATTTCTATCCTAAGTAGCCTTTTATTTCTACTTTCTAATCCAATTTGAATCACTCAATTTGGATTTTAAATGAAAAAGTTATGACTAAAACATTGACAGTATGTCAAGTAGGCAGCTCAAGAACAGAGTTGGGACAGTCCGTTTTTGGAGGCCTAAATGATTAGATTTTTGAAACATATTTCTATGATATATCACCCTATTAATTTAGTTTACAATTCAATTTGAATCACCTGATTTAGATATTGTATGAGAAAGTTATGACCAAAATACTAACTGTCTATCGTAAATCAGCACCTTTAAAACTTTTTTTTTCAGACTGTTCCTTCGCACATTTGACCCATGAATTCTTCATGATTTAAAAAATTGTTTCTATTGGGTATAGCTACATGAATATAATTTAATCTCCAATTTGAATTGGTTCAATCCGTCACCAAAAAAAAAAGTTATGCTTAAAATATCAACTCTTGGTCTAAGTTGGGAAATCGAAAATGACTCTATTATGCAGGTTGTTCTAAGTAAATTTGACATATCATATCATGGAATTTTTAAAACCTGTTTCAATTGGAGACATCCCTATTAATTCAATTTCATTTGGCTTTAGAATCACGCAAATCGGAAGAAAAACAAAGAAGTTGTGATTAAAACACTGTTGGTTAGTATGGTTGGCCACCGTTGTCCTGCAGGTAATAAATTAACTCTACTTTGTTATTTGTTTTCCATGGATTTGTTTTACAGAGTAACTACTCGTGAATTTCTTTCATATTTATTGGATTTAGAGAGCCCGATCACCTCTCTTCTTCCATGATTACATGTTTTATTACAAGTAGATGCTCGTTTTTTGCAAGTCTGAGGAGAATAAAGGAGGTCAATTTGTTTTTGAACAAGTGATTATTGAAGGCAATGATAATGAAATAATAGATTTTCATCCCAGCATCTATTAAGAAATATAATATCATATAATTTTGATTCTATTGAGGTGCCATAAAAATTGATCATAAGAGTTTGTTACAAATTATTCCTGTTATTTCTCACCAACAACATGAAGACTTTTTCATTACCTAATGGATTCATAACAGGAGAAATGGAGAATTGATTTTCATTTGAAAATCCAAGTCATTTCTGCCAAAACATTTTTCCATTCATTTACCATTGATAGATTGTCAGGTTGTTTTTTCTTGAAACAAATTGATATTCCCTTAGGAAACAACATTGTTGTAATTAAAATCATAGCCGTTTCAACTTGAACTATTTATTTACTTATTATTTTTTTCAATAAAATCTTTGTTTCTTTTCTGATTTATTTTATGATGTTGTTTTTTCTCAAAATAAAAGGAACTTCTCAGGTTTCATGATGTCTCTCCACATTTATCCATTTGTTCCATAGTCTTATCAGTATATGGTTTCCTCAGATCCATTGAGTGTTGTTACTCTGCCACTGTTGTTACTCTAGAAAATTTTCTAAGTGTTGGATGTTGTTACTCCTTGGGTGTTGTCACTCTGCTGGTGTTGTTACTCCGTCGATGTTGTTACTCTGTCAGTGTTGTTACTTAGCCGGTGTTGTTACTCCGCCGATGCTGTTACTCTGTTGGTGTTGTTACTCCGTCGGTGCTGTTACTTCGCCAGTGATGTTACTCTGCCAGTGTTGTTACTCTGTCGGTGTTGTTACTCCATCGCTATTGTTACTCCACCGATGTTGTTACTTTGCTGATGTTGTTACTCCACCGATGTTGTTACTCCGCCGGTACTGTTACTCTGCCTATGTTGTTACTCCGTCGGTGTTGTTTCTCCATCACTGTTGTTACTCTACTAGTGTTGTTACTCCACCAAAGCTATTACTCTGCCAATGCTATTACTCCATCATTGTTGTTACTCCGTCACTGTTGTTACTCCATCGGTGTTGTTACTCCATCAATGTTGTTACTCCATTGATGTTGTTATTTTGCGAGTGTTGTTACTCCGCCGGTGTTGTTACTCCACTAGTGTTGTTACTCCGTCAGTGTTGTTACTCCATCACTGCTGTTACTTCGCCGCTATTGTTACTTCGCTAGTGTTGTTACTCCACTGGTGTTGTTACTCCACCGGTGCTGTTACTCAGCCCGTGTTGTTACTCCGCCACTCCTGTTACTCCGCTAGTGCTATTACTCCGCCGGTGCTATTACCGAGCCAGTGCTATTACTCAGCCAGTGCTATTACTTCACCAATGTTGTTACTCCCTAAATTTTTCTAAGTACTCGGTGTTGTTATTCTTTTGGAGTTATTACTCTTCAGTGGTGTTACTCCTCCGGTGCTGCTACTCCATGGTGCAATTTTTTCAAAGTACGCAGTGTTGTTACTCTACACATGTTGATACACAGCCAAGGTAAGTCTTCAGGTACGTCCCTAATCAACTCTATGTATTTGATTGATGTTTCAATTATGACCAAGGACAGTCATATCTTAGTTGGGGGGAGGTGTTGCATTTGATAGAAAATGTATTATATTTAATATCAATGATGTCATGTCATCATTGTTATTAAAATTTCACATCAACTCATACATCTCACAATTATTACCACCATAATCCATAACAATCTGTAACCCCCACTTATCCACACACATTGGAACTTGAATCATGCACGGCGACATTAACTTGGTGAATGGGGAAATACATTTAATTGTCTAGGTCCTCTTTGACATAATGATTGGGTAGCCAATTTATCTTTATTTATCTATAAACATAATCTTATATTTAAGGAATAATTATGCAAAGATGATTTCATCATGCCAACTTTCAACTTTCCTAATTTTTCAAGTCCCTAATCTTGTAAAATTTATGATGATGACGACAAAATTATACTTAAATCTTTCCATCACTATCTAATGAACTATTCCTCAACCCCAACCTCAACAAAGAAAAATATATTTATCAACAGTCATTTGAAGGTTATTAGTATTTGAGAAGAAAATTTACCCGAGTTGAAAATAGTTACTAAAAACCATTTTACGCCATCCCTAGCTCTTAAGGAGTTGGCTTGCCACCCCATCTATTAAGTGATATTTTGTTGATTAACAATAACCATAGTTAAATTTTAAAACATAAATAGTCAACTAGAGGATGGGAGGTCTCATCACGAGCCGACCTACCATGATCATAGGTCCTAATAGAGTGACATTACCACTACTAATCACCAAGCTGGGGTAATGGCCTTCTGTCAGAAAATTGAAGGACAAGAGGTCTCATCACGAGCCGACTTGTTCACTTTTGTTAGTTGCCGTGAATGGCATTGTTATTAACTAGTTACCAAGCCAGAACAATGATTTTTAGTAGACATCTAAGTAAATTGAAATGGTTTTGTAACTATGTACTTATTTCTAATATATGGGACACTGCATCTCAATGGGTTAAAAAGGCATCCCTGTCGAGGCTATGGACACCTGCTGGAAGTAGTGGCCATGCCTATGGTATAAAAGTTAATTCAATACCATGATCTACTTGGTTACCTTGTTTTCTCAAAACTAACTGCTGATAATGCCACTGTTGCATATATAAGGTTTGCTAGAATTCATGGTTCATGGGGTAATATTTAATCAATTCTTAGATAATGGTCGTTATGGTTTATATCTATTATTGAGTTATCAATATTTACTTTACATGTTAGGGATGAAACTTTCAGGATATTTGATATTTGACATTTTGTATCATCTAATCTATCATTCCTTTATTCTACAAGTTTCGTATATTTAACCAAAGATAGTTGCTTTACCTAATCAATCTCTATTTAATCCTAGCTTAACAACACTACTATTATTTTGGGGAAGGATGAAGAGGCCTAATTGTGATTTTGAATCTGGATGAATTACTGATTGAGGATACTCATGAGATGTGCAATAAAAATCTTGATGATAGCGCAACTAACCAATTTGGGGGAAGGCAATCCTACTACACTTTTTGATTACTTTCTTTGAGTTTGCATGGCTTCCACTTTTCACGTCACTTGTAACACAAGCTCAACCTACATTAGTTTCAACAAATGGTAATCCATAGATGGAATTCCTGTTATTTTGTTGAAAGTAATAATTGAGGTGAAATAACATGAGTGTTTGATTTATTAAAAGTTTAGGAGAATGTTATCAAAAAAAAAAACCACTGAGCATTATTCACTCATATTTTCTAGACCATTATTTCTCCTACTTTATACAGAGGCATTGGGTTGCTTGTGGACATGCAACATATTCAGTTTGCGAGAATGTTGGCCTCTTAATTTTTCATTATTATTACCACTTCCTAACATTCATTTCATCTATTTCCACTCTTCTTTTATCACATTATTTGCCATAATTTATTATATAATTACATTTCATAATCATTTATGCTCTTGTGGATAAATAATATCTGATCTAATTTATTTTTAATAATTAATGATTATTATGCATGATTTTGGCTTATTCATTCATTATAACCTAACTCAAGATTTTAGCCTCCAAGATCTCTTCTAGATTGCAGATTTGGTCTTCAATAGATAATTAGATATTCCAACTCAGCAATTTGCTGGCATAAGAAGCGACCGTTTTGCGTTGGACATTTTGGGCAAATAAAAGTGAATCTAGAAAATCCAAGACATTGGTTTTGTTCAAAATGGACCAAATCAGTTTCCCATTGAGTAATTTTCAGAAATTCAGTTTGTATTTGGAGAAAATCAAGGTTCTTCGAAGGACATATTTGTAGATTTGTTGTTGCGGTCATTTCCAGAATTGCCCAGATTGTAATAACCAAATTTGACTTGTTCCAACTGAATCATGATGGACAGATCTCTTAGATATCATCTTGAATATTGAGATCAGTTTGTTGCAAGTTTCCTTTGGATGTTTGTATATTTAAAAGACACAATTCAGAGAGAGGGGGGAGCTAGTTGATGTAAGAATTGAGCCTTGTAACAGTGGAACTCTTGTTAATGAAATTTCCAACGTTCTGATATTTTTTTCAATATGTGAGTTAAGCACATCCCTGACCAGGGAGTTGGGCCCACTCTTCTGATTAGGTGTTGTGCGTGTGTCCCTTTTATGTATATTGTTTTACTTGTTGTATTTTCTTTATTGTTGTTACATATTTCCATAGATTGTTGTGAATGCTTTTCTTTCTACGATTTAATTTCCATTACCATTACAGCGATGCTTTGATTTCTTAATCGCGAACCCTTGATTGATGTAGATTGTAACCTTGCCCCTACATATCCTTTGTGCATTACCTTGAAAAGAGTATGCACCCAGATTAATGAGCCTCACCTGGGAAAAACATCTTTAGCATGTAGACCTGCTCTTGCAACTGCTCTGGAAGCATAAATTATTTGTCAAATTATCCAAGTGCTCTTTTGGCATGAAAGAAGTCGAGTATTTGGGCCACATTGTGGGGCGTGAAGGTGTCAGGGTGGATCCCAAAAAGATCCAGGCAATGCAGGATTGGCCTCAACCAAAGACCTTGAAGATTTTGAGAGGATTTTTGGGTCTCATCGGCTATTATCATAAATTTTTCCACAATTATGGTCGCATTGCTAGACCCCTCACTCAGCTTCTCAAGAAAAATTCATTCCTCTGGAATGATGAAGCGCAACAGGAACTTATAGCTCTCAAACATGCCATGTGTTCCACTCCCGTATTGGCACTACCCGACTTCAGCAAATCTTTTGTGATTGAATGTTATGCTTTAGGTATGAGTATTGGGGTTGTCTTAATGTAGGAAGGTTGACCCTTGGCATTCACTAGCCAACAACTAAGTGGGACAAATTTGGGACAATCTACCTATGAGAAGGAGATGATGGCCATCTTACATGTAGTGGATACCTAGCGACCATACTTATTGGGCTAGCATTTCCAAATTTGCACAGACCATCAAAGCCTTAAATATTTTTTGGAGCAACGCCTATCCTCACCACAACAAAATAAATGGCTAGCCAAAATGTTGGGATATGATTATGAGATAATTTACAAGAAAGGACACGAAAATGTTGTAGTGGATGTTTTATCACGCTAATTTGAGGAGGAAAGCACCCTACTAGCAATCTCTCTTCCCATTCCAGAGTGGATTGAAGAGGCTCAAAAGGAATGGTTTTCACATCCTTCACTCTCCCAACTCATTAATAAATTACAGGAAAATCCAAATTCCACAGCGGGCTACTCTTGGCAGGATGACATTCTTTGCTATAAGGACAAAGTAGTGATATCACCGGCATCCACCCTCAAAAGTCACATTTTGGCATAGATGCACTCATCTCCCACTACAAGCAATTCAAGCTTTCAAAAGACTTACGCTCGCATTCGGCATTCATTCTTTTGGACAGGCATGAAAAAGGACATTCTTACTTTTGTAGCTGAGTGTGATGTGTGTTAGCACCACAAAGGAGAAACGGTCAAATCCCCAAGTACCTTACAACAATTTCCCATCCCTACCTCAATTTGGACGAAGGTTTCTGTGGATTTCATTTCTAGTCTTTCGAAGTCAGGCAACAAGTCAGACATCATGGTGGTTGTGGACAAAATTTCTAAGTGTGCTCATTTTTGCGCCCTACCCCACCCTTTAACACCTACTTTGGTGGCTCAATATTTCATGGACCAGATCTTCAAATTGCATGGCATGCCCACTTCCATTGTGTCTGATCATGACCCGATCTTCACCAGTAACTTTCGGCATGAACTTTTCAGGCTACAAGGTACCCAACTACAACTCAGTACTTCCTATCATCCCCAAGCTGATGGTCAAACTGAAGCGGTCAACAAATGTCTCCAGACCTACCTCAGGTGTTTCACTTCAGAAAATCAACATCTATGGGTACAGTGGTTACCTCTAGCTGAATGGTGGTATAATACTAACTATCATGCCACCACCAAGATGACTCCATATGAATCAGTTTATGGTCAACTCCTCCCTTCACCTACTTCTTATATCTAGGGATTCTCTAAGGTACAAGCAGTGGATCAACTCCTACAGAACCGTGCAACCATGCTTGCCCACCTCAAAGAGAATCTCCATCAAGCTCAAAATTGCATGAAGCAACAGGTAGACCAACATCGTTTAGAGCACAAATTTCAAGAAGGGTATCAGGTATTCTTGAGGCTACAACCATATAAGCAAACATCACGCAAAGATAAGGGTTGTCAAAAATTATCTCCAAAATTCTACAGACTGTATCAAATACTTCAGCGCATCGAAGAAGTAGCCTACAAGCTAGCCTCGCCACCCACTGCAAAAATCCATTCCGTCTTCCATGTCTCATGACTCAAGAAAGTGGTTAGGAACAATTGTAGAATTTAAACCAGTCTACCAGAATTGGATGAAGAAGGTTCAATCTAGCTTGAACCTGAACAGGTTCTTGACACGCGAGAATGACACTTGCGCAACTGCATGATCAAGGAAGTCCTCGTCAAGTGGAAAGACACCTCTCTAGAAGATGCACCTTGGGAACCAACCAATGTTCTTTAGCAGTTTCCGCAGATTCAGCATTGAGGACAAGGCTATTTTTATGGGGGAGGGCATGTGAGGGTCCAAACCTAACCCCCTTATTTATGTAATAGGGTTGAGTCATAGTTATAGTTAGTTAACGAGTCAATAAAGCCCATATTAATAATTGTAAGTGGTTGACCCGCATTTAAAGAAGGGACCATAATTAGTTGCAAATGGGCCATGGTATTAGATAGATCGTATAAATAAGAACCATGGTACTGACCCATGGTATTGCATGTATGAATCCTATATAAAGGATAGAGTCTCATCTTGAGAAGCATCGTGTCTTATTTTGTAATCGAGACTAGCTTTATTAGAGGTTGCCCCCTCGAAGAGGCAAGTGAACATTGCTTTCCTTTCTAAATAATAAAATACATGTTGTTATTTCTCTTTGTTTTGTGTTCTAGGTATATTTTTTCACATATTTGGTATTCTAATATATTCTCACAAGTCAAGAGGATTACAATATAAGAGGTCAGGTTTCATAATTGGGAGAAACAGTGTTTGGTCAGTGATTATATTGGTTTTTTTCTTCTAAAAGAGGGTTGGATTAATGGTGTCAAGAATGAAAATTGCAGAGTCCTATTCAGAGCATGTTGATAGGGAACATCAACATGATTATTTTGCACACAAATACTCTCATATCAATTACGACTAGCTCATGAAATCTCTTGAGAAGTGTAGCCATGGAGAAATGAGTGAGGAGCATTTTGAAATCTGTGGGGTTTGTTCATGTTCAATCTTGTGACCTTGTAAATATTTTGTTTTCATCACCCGAAAACTCTTTTCTAAATGCCAATTTTTCAAATGGAAATGGAATCTCTGTTGATATGTTTTAATGAAATGTAAATTGGCATGCTAGTTTTGTAAGTATTTATAACGCCAATCTTCAGCTCCCCTGCCTCTCAAGTTGTTTATTTCAATTTCGCATATTCATAATTTTCAGCATTAGTGTGGACTTGAGATTTGACTGCCTAGACTTCCCAATCATGAGGTGGCCCGGCATTTTGTGTAACATATTGCATAAACATGCACAAACACATGAAGAGTTGATGGATTTCCCTATCCATAGGTTGTGGAATGCACCATTAGGTGTTATTTCTATTTAACATATTTCATGCTTGAATATTTCATATTACTGTAATTTTGTATGAATCCAATATATGTATCCTTGAACTTCACAACATTTGTAAGGTTGCGGTGACTAGGTTTATAGATGCCTCTATCCTATTATGATTACCACGTTATCTAGTGATCGAGCACATAGTTTATTGCAACCCATAGTTGATAGGGTTATCTAGTCATTGAGAACATAGTTGGTAGTAGGAAGTGGGTACCCAAGCACAAGAATCTACTACTGCTTTTCAACTACTGGAATAGTGTTGTTGTTGCTAACAAGATTGGAACTTGAGACTTGTATCAAATCAATTCCTCTTTGTTTAACCAACCTCGCACACATCACATGAATGTGGTGCTTCACTATGAAATTTTAGAAAGAAATGGTGCATGCTACAATAAAACTGCAAGAAGCCCAAACCTAAAATGCTAAAGCCAAAGCTCCATAATAGGAAATTTAATATGTCACAAAAATCTATGTGCAGAGTGCAGAGGCAGAAAAGATAGGGTGTACCTCCACACTCTACAGATGGACTTTCACACTTTGACCACACAAATATTACTAACCATAAAAAAATAACAGTAAAGGGAATCCATTAATTGAGGTATTAATAACTATTTTTCAAATCCTTATAATTGTGAAAGTAAATTGTATTCTTGGCTTCATATATTCATTCCTTATCGTTGTTCACTGCACAATAATATTTTCATTGTGTGGAGTATAGGATCTGCACTCCGATGGTTTAATGGGTCTACAAACTTGGGCTTCGTTTACATCATCTCGCAGAAGAGCACCAACAAAATCTTAGCCAACACGCCTAGAACATTGGTGTCAAAGCCAATAGAGGCAACCACTGTCGATCCCATCACTGTGCCATTGACAAGAGCCAGTGTTGGACATTGCCTCTTCCAAAAGAACTATCAATGTTATCACATGTGAAGTTGCATAGAGATCGTGGCAAAAGAATTTGTATTAATGATTGTGTTTCATCGAGCAGGATCAAAGGAATAGGGAACCTCGGTACATAAAGCATAAATACGATTTGTCATGTCAACATCTCTCTCATTTATAGTCTTTGCAGATCCCTAAAGGCGATGACTTGCTACTCTATGACCTC
Source organism: Pinus taeda (assembly GCA_000404065.3). NCBI lineage: Eukaryota > Viridiplantae > Streptophyta > Pinopsida > Pinales > Pinaceae > Pinus > Pinus taeda. The sequence continues at coordinate 41,468 of APFE030095776.1, read as the reverse complement.
CCTTGCTTCTCTTATTTTTCCAATGCATGCATCAATCATTTACATCACCATTTGCTTTAAGAAATCATCCACTGTAACACTCTTGAGACATACATAATGTGAGAGGCAATGACTCCAATATGGTGTACAAGGTAAAAGTTAGTTAGAATAAGAGTGTGTATATTAAAGCATGTAGAAATCATGATCAGCCATTCAATAGAATGAAGGTGATTATAGTAATTTAATTTAGAAGCATGAGGTCCAACTAAATATCATCTTTTTCAAGATGTGTCCCTTGCTCTTGCAAGAGAACCGCGCACTAGAGGTTGAGGAACTGGCATGAACTTTTCTTTTGCCAATCTCCATTTAATTTTACTAAAACCTATTAAGAAAACAAAACATGTAACGGAAGAGTGATTTTTAAAAAGTTGAATACATTCTTTATTGCTTCATCAATTTCTCTACCAATGCCCCACAAGTCCTGAATTTGAAGTCTCATGGAGTCACATGAATCCAAGCAATGCATGGATAATATTAAATGTTGCTTTACACTACCAACGAAACCAAAATACTAAAGAAACAAGTGATAAATACAAGTTATGGAATATTTCGATATTAAAATGAATGAATTGACTATTGATATTAATTAAAGCTAATAAAAATATGGATATGTAATTGTATTAATCAAATAGCTAATGTTAGTAAAGCTAATTTGTTACTATAATACAAGTTAATATCGGATATCCACAATTAATGCAAGCATATTATAATAATTATATTATATTGTCTCTTTTTTTATTAGCATTACTATCATTAGCTTTATGCTAGTAGGAAAAACAAATGGCAATTGATTGAATTCATTATTCCAAATTGAGCTCCACACTTCGTTGTTGCATATTCATGAGTCTTTAAACTATCATTGAAATTTATGCAGAGAGCTTTCATTGTGCTTATCATCAACTCCATAAGATCAAATTCAGACATATAATTAACATCAATAAAGTTAATAGAGTTACCTAAAGGAATACTATACAAATAAATAAAAACCAATGAAATACACACAACCAATGAAACCACAAGACTAAAGCAACAAGAGAGCAATACAAGTTATGGAATATTTCGATATTAAAATGAATTAATTGACTATCCATATTAATTAAAGCTAATAAAAATGCATATATGTAATTGTATTAATTAAAAAGCTAATGTTAGTAAAGCTAATATGCTATTATAATACGAATTAATATCATATATCCATAATTAATACAAGCATATTATATTAATTATATTATATTGTCTTTTGGTGGATTAGCTCCACTAACATTAATTTTATGCTAGTTGTAAAAACAAATGGAATTTAATTGAATATGTTATTCTATGTTCAGCGCCGCACTTCATTGTTGCATATTCATGAGTCTTTAAACTATCGTTGAGGCTTGTGCATAGAGCTTTCACTATGCGGACAAATGGAAATTGGCTAAATCTGTTATTCCAAGTTCAAATCCGCACTTCATTGTTGCATATTCATGAGTGTTTAAACAATTGTTGAAGCTTTTGTGGAGAGCTTTCATTTTGTGGATAGCTTTGTGCGGAGAGCTTTCATTGTGTGGATAGCTTTGTGCGGAGAGCTTTCATTGTGTGGACAACTTTGTTTAGAGAGTTTTCATTATCTGGAGATTTTTCTTTGTACTCGGCACAACTTTTAATCAATTAATTAGTTCTAGAGCCAAGGACTATGTTGCATTGCATCTATTACCCTTGTTTTATTATGTATTTATTATATTATTCACAATTTTTATCTAAATAAAGGAATTTCTATATTTTTATTTGTTAAATAAAATAAAAATTTATATAAATTTCTTTAATTAAAGAGTATAATAATCAAATTGAAATTGTGTTTATATTATTGATAATAATAAATAATAATAATGATTTGGATTAATTTGGATTTAATATGGGGTATTTTCACCCCAATGGGAGTGTTAAAGAGGTAATTATGAGGGCAACGGTTGATAGGATCGGGCTTCTTATCACCCCACCCCACCACACAAAAAAAAATGGGACTTTTGGTAGAGACTCTCGAGCATGCCATAATTGGGAAGTTAGAGACATGGTTAGGGACCTTTGTAATGTTCTACCTCTTCATAAATATATTTTCCTTCCTCGTGCTCTTCCATTGAGCCCTCATATTGCTTCTATTTGTAGGCATGGCTTTCAACTATTGCACAATGTCTCGAGCTTGGGGGACTCACCCTTCTCCTCCAAATTTCCCTCAACCATTAGTGAATTTTTCAGGTAGTGAGGGAATAACTCAGTGTTCGATGGATATGCAATCCTCCTAAGATGATTTATGAGTCAAATTCCATCAATGCCTCTTACAACCCTTGGCCCCACTCTAGGTAAGCATCAGCTATATCTTGTTACCTCTTACAACCATACTTCGTTAACGTGCATGCTATTGCAGGGGAGGGGGATGAATGGGTGTAATTGGAAATTCTATGGTGAGGTTTCGAGTTTATTCCTTGGTCTGTGGTTTTCATGAGCATACCCCTCCCAATATCTAGGAAGAAATCTAGTTGGTGGAGGAAGACATTCATCAAGAGAGGCAGGAAGTCTTGGATTCCAAAGTCACGGTGGGAGTAGCTCAGTGGGTACCAGACACAATAAATTCATTTGGATGCCAGGATCAGTACCTCCATACAATGGACCTCTATAATCATGTCCAATTGTTGCTAAGTAAAGTTCTCATCGATCAACATCAGTCACAAGTTAGTCTTATGCACAGGTTAGATGAGCTGAAGGACCTCACGTTGGACATAGAAGGAAGGATAGAAATATTGGAGATGAGTTCACCACCCAGGTCTCCAATTCCATCGCCATGCAAGGTGGAGTAACCATTAATATTATCACTTCCTTGTCCTCTTAAGACCTAGGTTCCCCTTCAATCATGTTGTTTAGTTTCTAGATTTCTATGCTAGTTCTCTAGGGGTGTTTACACCCCATTGTGGTTGTTAATTTTAGGTTTTTTTAGCTTGTTATCTTAGACTCCATGAATTGGCAATTATGTCGTTTTGGATGAGCATTATTGCTAGTTTCCCTAGTAATGAGACATGAATCTGGTTGTTAACTTTCTAAATATATCTTCTCATTTTTAGTTGAATTTTGTTATTTTGAATTGTATTCTCTTTGTCTCTAGTTTAGTATCCTAATGGAATCTAATAAATATGTTCTAAAAATTTGAAAATTCTAATAAAAAGATGATCTTACTACAAAAAAAGACATGGAATATTTTATAACTTAAATTTCTTATTATTTAGTGTGTTATCTCTTTGAATTTGATTCCTTATTCAATAATCACTTGTTATAGTGATTTTCTATTTGATTGCATAAAAAATATTTTGTTGAAAA
>APFE030095776.1:3717-25115 GCA_000404065.3 Pinus taeda | reverse complement strand
TAAGTAAAAAATTATCCTACTTTAAATTGTTATTAGGTTGTTTTAGATAATTTGATTTTCTTTAAAATAAAAATGATGAATCAATTTATTCAAATCAAAGTTAACTGATAATTATCCCAATAATTAAATGATTATTATCATTTAACGAAATTATTTAAAAAAATAATATGATATTGGAAAAATATATATGCATAAAAAGGCAATATAAAAATTGAAAAAGAAAAAGGAGGTGTATATAAATGAAATCCAGAGAAAAGAGGGTGTGATATTTATGTTAAAGCGTAAATAGAAAATGTCATACTATGATCACAATAGGTGCTACTCTTATCACTTAGAAAGACTAGATATGAAGTTAGCAATTCCAATTAAGTTACTCAATCGAATTAAAAGTTGCGTAGTAAAGTGAGATAAAGGTTGACTAAGTATTAAATGGTCGGGCATGAGCATTAACACCTCATCCATATATCATTCATATGGTCGGGCATGACCATTAACACCTCATTCATATATATATATTATATTTGAATGTAGATAAATTTATGAGATATAGATTGGGTGGTTTGAATAAGGTTTTGCATTTATTATGTATTTCGTTTAAATTTTTATAGGAAAGGTTGAGGATGGAAATCATTTTAGGGGAATTGAATCATTTTAAAGGATATTTAAGTTTAAACGAGTTTCACATAATCTTATAATAGCATCCCATGATAGGTAGATTCTTCTTCTATCTAATAGATGGGTTGGCCATGGCCTAGGTTCAACCTAATTACCAAAAAATATGTTGTAACAAAACCACAATACAACCTTAGTCTTCTGGAAATGAGTCGTATATAAGATAAGATAGTAATACTTAAAGTAGATTTGTCAATGAAAAAGGGGATAAAAAGTAGTTAAGTATTAAATAATAAGTATAGATGGAAATTTAAGATTTGTATTTTGTTTATATATTAAAAAGATATAATAAGTTTCCTTTTAATGTATTTAAAGAAAAAATGTTATAAACTGAAAATGTCGATATATAAAACGCAATTTGTTTTTAACTATGATGAATCGATAACTCATTGGAGAAATTTGGGTGAACCATGGGATCAAAGAAGATGTGATATTCTAATAACCTAAAGAGTAGATGTTCAAGGTATTTCTACATAGGTAAAACACTCTAAGTGACCTTCAAATAAATAAATCAAAGATCAATGACTACTATATTATGTGGTTAAAACTCTTAAAGAAGGAAATAGTCCATTTTCTTAGCTAACAGGGCCACTTGAGACAATATATCAATGCAAAATAGTTTTTCACATGAGTTTCTCATAATCTATTGAAAGCTAATGAATCTTCATGTTTTTAATTAGAAATCATTGACCAATTGAATGCTAAGCCACAGATCAATATAGTCATTAATATCTAGTATAATATAAATTATCAAAACACTTTATGTCTAGAACATATTGTGACCATCAAATTACAAAACTACAAATGTATACAAAGGAAACACACTAGAGAAACATAATTGACCTAAAGACACATTATACCAAATTGATCTTAACTAAATCTTAAATTTCTAAATATCCTAACAACCCACACTAAGAGCAACATAAGGTAGGATGTAGGGTTTACAAATGTGACACTATAGGAGAAGGAAGGTGGTATCATAACCTATTCCTCCTTAATGGAAACTTCCTAAACTCTAACATAGATTGAATCTTCAAATACATTAGTTTGATAAGAGATTGTGGAAATGTATACAACGCTCTTATATATAGCACATACGAGCACTTTGATAACACAAACTTGGTTACTTTGTTTGATGGAGTGTGTGTAACTTAATGTTTTTATTGTGTTGATGTTGAACTAGATCATTGATGAGCTTGATGAAACTTTAATTTTCACACCAAAGTGTGGTTGGATTCTCTTTCTACAAATCAAAATTTGAAGCATCTTCCTGTAACAAGTTCTTGAATTGAATTAATTATTCCTTGATATTCTACTTCTACTAAAGAAAGAGAAAGAACTTATTGCTTCTCACAAGCTCAAGTGGTAGGTCCAAAACCATGACTAAAAACATAACCTATGGTATATTTTTTATCACTAAGGTCACTAGTTAATCTATAAACTACCATGGATATTTTATTGGATAGTTTGTTACAACATATCTGATACAAATTTACCGAAATATGAAAATCTATAGTTTGAGGGATAATTTTGTATATAATTTTTTCATTATTAATTTATTGTGTTCTTATTATGCATACAAAATATTAAAATTCAAACAATGTAGAATAAGATATAAACAATCACTCACAAACCATAATACACCAACATATGATATGGTAAACCATTTTTGGATAATACCCAACCGGAAGGTGAGTTTGCTCTAATTTATCATTCTATTAATGGAAAAATGGTGCAAATACAAAGGAGTGAGACCTTTCACGCATGTGTTTATATGGAACAAAAAACCTCTATGTTATTCCTTGTCTCTCTCCAATCTCATCTACTCTCCTCAACTATGGAACGAAATGCACTAAAATAGAACACATGTATTTTCTTCCTAGTGCCCCAATTATAACACAACCCGATAGTCAACTAGGGGTTAAATATGACCCACTCAACCCTTAATATGAGTTAAAACTAGAATATTCTAGAGTCTTCTTAATCACAGTCACGTGGCTAGCCCATTCTCCATTAGTAATGGAACTAATGTGACATCCTCTCAAACCATGGTGGTCAAAATAATAAGGTCAACTTCCAGGTGGAAATATTTTTTGCATAAGAACCCCATTTGAGTTATTTCTTATGTTGGAAAAAAAATTACTATAGAATATAACCAAGTAGTTTAGAATAAGTGAGAGTTTTTAGGCCCCAAAAAACTTTAAGAAATTCCTTAAATTACCTCTAAAAGGTTTGAACCCCCAGTTCTCCAAACTAGGACCTATTGGTAAAAATGGTCCTATGAGTTAATTCCTCCTATCTTTCCAATCTACAAGGATAAATATGGATGAAAAATAATATAATGATACAATAAAAGCCATGTGTCCCCATTTTGGTAGGATTTTAGTTCACAAAATATTCTACTAAATAAGATGAGGAAAATTTTCCTCTACCTTCTCCCATGAGTACTAGCCTTGCTTGGAAGCTATCTTTTCAACTCGATCTTCCTTATCAGGTGCTCAGTATTTAGCTCAAAAATCAAAGTTCTCAGAATGGCTTGAAACCTAAATGACCGTGTCCATCTCAGAAAAATGATCCTAACGAAGCTCATTTCGTCAAAAACCAAGTTTGTATGAGAAAGTTATTATGTTCTAATCGCTTTGCTAAATAGACGAAATTTGCAAAAATAAATGTCCAGTCACTGCATAGTCAGTAGTTTGTACTATTGACATGGCAGGTGACTACACATGGTCAACGGTTATCAATGGTGAATCACAAGTGGACAAGTGGCATCATTTCATTGGGTTTTAGGTGGTGCGTTGAAACGTTTCTATTGGTTCATTTTGGGCCAATGGAAGAATGCCACACAAAAAGCCTGGAGGCCACCATGTGGCACCTCCCAAAGGCCTTCACAGTTTTGGTAGTGGAAAAAACTTTTATTGTGGAGGTAGAAGTCAAACTGGTGACCTCCGACATACCATCCACAAGTCCTAACCACCTCCAATACACTGTGTTTCTTACCATATCAATTCTCCGCATTAATTTAAAGTGTAACAGTTATGGGGTTGGCGGTTAGAGGAGAGCCAGCCTGCAGACCAGCCCTCCCCCATGTGAACTCATTATAACCACAAATAGTTTTATATACTGACAGATTCAATGTTCCAACTACCACAAATGGTTCCGCATGTGATCGCAACAACATAACGCGATTATGGTTATGAAACTACAATGACCTCAACCCACAAACAAAACTGCGACGGTAAGTGCTAACCATATGTGAACAAGGTTGCAGTTAATTCCATGGTTATTTAACTCCAGCGGATAGTTCCAAATGTTAACATTTGTAACACCGCATGTTAACGCAATTTCCATAACCCCTAATGGTTAGCCACTCCAACAACTATGACTCTAGTAGTTAATGCGATATTAACATCGCATGTGAACACTACATCAAAACTACCAGATGTTATGGTTTCAGCTAATGCTAATAATGGTATTATATTAATTAATATGAGTTTAAAGCTAATAAGCGCAGTTTAACACTAGTTAACTCTGAGTTTAGTTTGGCAGAGGCTTGGCAGTGTCCCCAAATTTGGGCTTGCCTCCAAATTTATCGCGCTAATTGGAGTCATTATAGGTTTAGCAGAACTTTTCTAGGAAAAGACTGACTGAGTCATAGAGAAGGAAATTTTCGACCAAATTGAGCTTAGGAAGAGGTGTTCTAGGCTAATTTGGACATTATAAACACATTGGTGTAGATATCAAGAGCCATAGAGCTTTTTAAAACAACAATTTTCCACATTGAACTAATATAGAGGCCCAAGCCATGGAAGCTAGACAAAGGAGACGTAGCCCAGAAGGGTGAACTCCTTCATCAAAACATTGTGTTAAAGTGTCTCTTTGATGGTTTTACGTACTTTGAATGTATTTTGTTCAGTATTTGTGTTTGAAGCTATTTTTCTCATGAATGTCATTTTAAACTTAAGGAAATTTACTTGATTGCATACACAAACAACTAATGAAACCTCAATACAAGAAGCAATAAGAAAGCATGTGTTTAGAAATTTGTAATTTTTATTAGCACAACAAAACTAATCATACAAAAATAGATCAAGTTGGTATCTTAGAAAAGGTTGAGTTTCTTGATTGCTTGAGTTTGTGCAATTAGGGTTTTAATGGTTGCAAAATTGTGATGCTTACAAGGTTAAATTTGCAGAAAGGAGAAGGGAAGCTATTGGTAGGAACTCTTGATGTAATGACTAGAAGAAGGAGAGCCACAAGGCCACAATCTCCACCACCCAAAGTTAAAATTCTAGATGCACTTGTAACTCCTCAAGTTCTTCCTTCAACTGAGATTGAAGAGGTACAAGCAATACCAGTTTCTGAGTCTGAATCTACATCCATTATGTTTGGAGAAAGAGAACCTGAAGGTCCTTCTTCTAATGAGGAAGAATTCAAGAAAAATTTCTATACTTGATTGAGATGGTTAAATTCCTCTATGAAGAGAGGAACACTAGAATGGTTGTAGAGAGTTCTAAACCTCCACATGGAGAAGGAATTCCAGAGGAAAAAAAAGATGAGAAGAAGGATGGAATGGTGGAAAGTCACCTCCATCTCCACCATCCTCATAATCTTCTTCATCATCTTCATCATCTCACACAACATCATCTTCCACTACCACCACTAAAACTGCCCATACTCATTCAAAAACCCCAAAAGGAAAGACTCATTTACTTAAATTGGACATAAAATTTGAACTTCCCATGTACAATGGGTAGGTGAAAGTAGAAAAGTTGGACAATTGGATTTGACATTTGGAGGTATATTGCAAAACTCATAACCTTAAAGAAGACGACATAAAAATCGATTTGGCTTCACCGAGGCTAGAAGGAGATGCATTAGTTTGGTGGGAAGTAAAGACTCAAGAGAAAATGCGAATCCATGGTAAGATATCCATCACTTGGGTTGAATTTATTTCTACAATTAAAAGTCAGTTTTATCCTTTAGCCTATATTCAAAAATCAATCATGAGTTGGTAGAAATTTAGGCAACTTAAAGGGTAAAAAATCCAAGATTGTACATAGGAGTTTAGGAAAAGGGCTTTGTTGTTAGGAGTGGATTTAAATTCCCCATATACACTACTGAAATATATTGGGGGTTTACATTCCTATTTGAAACATACTATCCTTATGTTCAATCTAAACAATTTGGATGAGGTATGCGTGCAAGACACACACCTTAATTCTAGATGAAAGAACATTCAGGAAGAGGGTAGTAAGAGGAAGCCATTCAAGGGTAAGGAAAAATAGAAGGGTGAAAAATGGAAGGGAAAGAAGAATGCAAGTGTGAAGAAAGAAGGGGAGAAAAGCACATGCAAACATTGTTCCAAAGAGGGGCATGATGAAGCCCATTGCTGAAATTGCATCCCAAATTAAAGCCTAAGAAACAAAACAATAAGGGGAAACAAAAGATGACTGTTACCACACAACATGACTTTGGTTCAGATTCTGGTGACGAGACCAAGATTTCAGCCATGGTTACAAAATGAAAAGAAATGGTTGTAAGCACTACTTCATCACATAGTCAACAACACTTCAAATGAAGAGTCAAGAATAGAGTTGTTTCATGTAAGAGTGATTTCAAAATCATACAAATATTGATACATTATTTGATAGTAGGTCACAACCAAACTTGATTTCAGAAGACTTGGTAAAAAAGTAAACCTTGAAATTATACCTCATCATAAACCATATCCATTGGGTTGGATAGTTAACAATGCAAACTTACAGGTTACAAGAAAGTGCTTATTCAAGTTCATCATTACTAAAATGTTCATTGATGAAGTTGAGTTAGATGTAACTCCACTTGACATCTCAGGAATCATTTCGGGTAGTCCTTATTTGTGTGATAGGAAAGAAGCACTGTATCGCCTGTTAGTGTTAGTATCTGCATGCTTCCATCAGGGATCAAAATTTGCTCTTTGCATTTTCATTTTAGGGGTTCCAAACTAAAAATTTTACATCATTTCATTAGGTCATGTCAAACTGATCCATTGATGGTTGTCTTCTCTTCAGAAATCTAAATTTCTCCCTCATAGAGTATATTTGCTGACCCCTCTTCAGGTTGTCTTCAGTTATGGTTTCATGGTCAATTTGTAATCATGCTTTCATTAGGTCATACAACATGTTTTCATTAGGTATTAGGGTTTCATCACCAAGGTCAAGAGCATGATTTAAAAGTGTAAATAAAGGTCAGCAAGAGTATGAGGATGATAAACAATTCAAACATGATGGCTTGTAGGTCATAGCTACTGAATAATTCTCTTTTAATCTAATGTAATTTTCACCTCAAAAACATGTTTTTGAGGTGAAAATAGAGTATTTTGAGTTAATTTGTATTTCTTATGTAATTTTAAGTCACTATATGTAATAAATGATCCCAGCTGCACCAGAGCATCTCTCCTTGTTGCAAGACAAAGAAACACTGCAAAAATCAATTCAAGTTGAGCATTATCCACCTGAAATGAAACAAAGAATAAAAGGCATTAAAAGCAGAGTTTTGAAGAAGGACAAGAAATATTAGAAAGTGGGTTTTTCAAGTGAAAATCAAAATCTACTCCTATTTAAGCTCTCACATTTCATTTTCAAGTTCATCATTCTCATTTGGTAAGCAAGGAGTCAAAAAGTGAGAAGAAGAGGCAAGGCTGAGTGAGTTTTGGGTGAAGGAGAGTTGGTGCTGTACTTCTAGAGGGTGGCGCTGCGCTTCCGGAGCAGTGGTGGAGTGGCGTTGCACATAGGCAGACTGGAACTTTACGTTTCAGGCAGGCAGAATGGCGCTGCACATTGAGAGCTTGGCATTGTGCATTGAGGCTCGGCATTGTGTGTCTGGAATTTTTCTTAGTGTAAATTTACATTGTGCTGCACTTCTATGGTAGTGCTACGTGTCTGTGCACTGCTGTTGTGCATTGAGCAGAAGCCCTCAAACTTCCAACAAACTTCAAAATTGTTCTCTCTTACCTTCATTTCAAGTAATTTGACCTCCTTTGTTGCAGTTTTGGTTTACATATCATCATCTTAAGCATCATTCTCCATGATAAATATGAAACCCTAAATTTTCCCCTAGTTTTGCCTAAAACCCTAAACCCCAATTATCCTTCCTTCCTCTTATCACCTATCCTACAAATCTAAACTCTTTCCCTATCCCCTTATCCCTTTATCCCTTTATCCATATTCCATAACATCCCTATACCTTTTTATCCCTCTTCCCAAAGGGCAATTTCTCAAACAAACAAGCCCTCCCTCTCATTTTTATTATTCCTACTAATTCATTCATTTTCTAGCCCATAAGCTCATCTCCCATCCCCTCACTCCTAAAACACTTTCACTCATTCCCTTCATACAACCTCAAACCTGCAAACATGGACAGATAGGACCAAGAATATGAGGAGGAGGAAAACACAGGGCAGTGAAACCTCAACAGATAGAGCTATGAAGCAATGAAAACCACACAAGGGAGGCAGGATTATCAGAGAAGAGCCATCAAACCTTAGGGAATTGCAAGCCTCTTAGTTGGTTGTCACATGTTTCAGATATCTTCGTTGTTATTAGTTTTGTGCGCAGGTAGAGAGAGTTCAACACCACCCTGAGCTCACCAGAATTTTTGTAGCTCATCTTCAGGACAACAAGGTGACTCTTGCGAGGGTAACATTCATAGTCTCACCCTCCATCATTTTAGATGCAAACAAGATTCCGAATGTAGGGGAGAAGTGGTACAAGGCCCAGGACTTGGATGAACATCATTATGAGCCTTATATCAAACCCCAGTACAAAAATGAGGTGAAGAGACTTTTTCCTTTTAGATTTCTTGAAGACAAGTATGTCCCCATGATGAAAATAATCATGAAGTATTTCACTTGTGAGGGCAGATTTTCCAGGTTGTACACCTATCACATCAGGATCCTCATGCATTTTACTAGGGAGAGGATGTTAAATCTCCCTTACTTCTTGTTTAGTAATATTAAGAAGATGGATCATTTTGTCCAGAAGAAGCCATATTGTCAGCAAATGAGCAATCTCTATCACTATTCCTTGATCAAGATGATTGTGCTTCATCATCTTAGCCTCCTTAACATCCCTTGGGAGAAATTTATCAGTCATGACATCTTCAATGGTCCTCAAATTCCTCCACCAGTGTCTCAAGAAGTAAGGGGGCCTTCTAGCCGTATTTAGGTGAAAACAGATGAGGATGCCAAAGAGACTAGTACTGAGGTGACCATGACTTACATGACATATCAGAGGGGCAAAAGGAGATTATTTGTAGCCGATAGGCAAGTGTTTGCTCCACGAGATGTGGAAGGGACCTTGCCTTCTTCATCATCACAACAGGTATAGGTGCAGCAGCTACACAAAGGGAAGAAAAAAAATGTCGGAGGAGAGTTTTGATGATGAGGAGGAAAGAGACTTTGACTTGACTGAGCATGATGAGCCGGAGTAGCGTTATACTCATCATGGAGTGGAAATAATTGACTTAGAGGCTCAGGATGAAGAAACCATAAAGGACATCATCATACAAGAAAAGGAGGCTCAAGTACAAGCTCTAATGGACAATTTGGAGAGGGCCAAGTATGTCATCACATATTTGGAACAAGAAAACAAGCAGTTGAGGGACAAACAAGTCCTCATGGAGCTGGAATTGCTCAAGGTAAAATGACAAAGTGACAAAGAGGCACAGGTTACTTTGACTCCCATTGAGAAGGAGATTGAAGATGAAAGAGAGACTTGGCTAGAGAGAGTAAACTTGCACCTTGAGAAGCTATTATAAAAGACCAATAAAGACAATCAGATGATCAGACACATGACCTATCATTAGAGGACCCGAAACAAGATTTGCAACATGAGGGTCAAAAAGATGAAAGCTACGCTTAGGTGGGCTTTGAAAGGAAAAAGGGAAGAGGATAGGCTTAGGTTTCTTGCTGAAGCTTCCTTGGCTCATCAAGGCACTTGATGATGGTGCTTCTCACCAATTTTGGGCAAGTTTTGAAGAAATTTTGTCATTTCCAAATTTTGAAATTTTACACACAGGAAAACTGCCTGCGCTGCACTTTTCCTAGGGGCACCCAAATGAGAAATGGTTTGCATTTTTGCATTCAAATTGATGAGGACATGCACCCTATATATTTTAAAAGTTTCTGGGGTAGAACTAGAGCACCAAAAGGTCAAAAAAACCCCCTAAAAATGACCTTTCTGCCACTTTTTGGACACACATAAGAAATCATGGGAGAATCAAGTTTTGAGGCGTCAAATGAGCTTCAAATGCATAAATTCTAGGTGTTTTGGAAATTCAACTCGAAGACCTTTCCAATGAGATATCATGAGCTCAATTTGGATGCTGGGAAGGCCTCCAAAAAGGACTTTAAATTGGCATTGCGTGTTGGGCCAATGGCGCTGCACGTTGGGCCAGTGGCACTACGCGTAGGGTAGATTTTGCTCAGGATGCCTATTTTTCTAGTTTTTTACTGTGTTCTTGGATTCTCTCTCATGGAGATTGATTTACCTTTGAAAATGATGACTTGGCATGTAAATATGATAGATAAATAGTAATAGAGGGTAGATTCATTACCTTAGAAGTAAGTTTGATCTCAAATGAATCAATTTTTCACTTTTAGAGGCAAGGTGTTAAGATGCCTATATTCCTGTTTCTTGTTCAGTGTTGGTTAGATTAGCTACTCATCTTAGGGATTTGATCCCTGAGGATGGGAGGAGGTTGAATTCATGTCTACATATTCTTCTTCTTTCTCATTGTAAAGGGTTGGAATCATTTGGATGCTCAGACCTTGATTGTACACCACTTCTAGCAGTTTAGCAAGAGTTTAATAAGAATTGTAGTTATTTTTATGGGATCCATATGGTATGGAGTTTTACTACAGTTTCTTCTTCTATGATCATATGTTAATGTGTTTTATTTATTTTGTTATTCATTTCATTTCTTCTAGTCGAATGTTTACAAGTTGATAGGCAAAATTCATTACATCAATGCTCTGCCTTGGGAAACCATTCACCATTTAATGTTTTCTGTAGTATAGAAAGGATCCATGGTTTTCACATGATCTTCTTAGCTTCTCACTAGTCTAAAACATCTCACCTCATCAAGATCTAGAGTGCTAAAGCCTATGCCTACCTTGCCCCATTGAACACCTTGCAATTCTGACCTAATTCCCTAGCCCTAAACTGTCCAACTCCTCCTGATCCAACAAAACCCCTTCAAAATCCAATCAATATTTCGAGCTACTATACCTAGCCTAACATATTTTACCTGATCTAGTCATCTCCACTGAGATCCTTACGGAGAGATCCCTCTCCTGGCCTAGTAGGGCTAGCTACTTGGCTAAGCGTGGTTTGGTGTTACGCTAGCATTGCCTTCCTTTAGCGTGAGGTTTAATCTAGGTGATAACATAGTGGCAACTCAACTGGGGACAAAGTATTAATCACCCCAACAATATCTTTCATTTGAATTCTTAAGCTTATGGATGATGAGTTTTAGAATTTACTAAGCTGAATTGGAAAGTTGTAAAGCAATATATAAAACTTCAAAATTTGAGCACACTAGCTTCAAGAAAGTAGACTAGGGCCAATCCAGATCCAAACCCTGCCATAGTAATGGATAATCCTAATATGATTTCAAGAAGACTCAAAAGACAAGAAAGTTCAGTCAGTCCCACACCTTCAATAAAAGTAGATTCCTACCCTGATGAGTGGTTGTTTTTAGAAGACCACCCCTTTGATTTGTCGTTTGACCTTTCCCTATTTAGAACTAGGTATGAAAGTGCACTTGATGACATAGTTCTAGATCCAGAGTTTATTGCAGATCTCGAAGTCCAAAAGGCAAACCGGTCAATTGATGAGTATATCCTAAATTCCCCTCAATCATCCCTCACTACTGCTAAGATCCCTGAGCTTTCTGAGCCAATGTCCACTACCCTTAGTTCATCATTATTTCCTTCGACCTCTGAAGTTCATTCCCCACCTCCATTCATACCTTCACTTCCCCATCATCCTATCATTCCCCATCAGTCACCTATTCCTCCCAGTTCTCCATTAACTACTACATAAACTCCTAATAGCCTGATCCTTGCGTTGAATCCACCTCGAGTTATGGCTGCCTAGTATGCACCCCTTGTTTTACCTTAGAATATTGGTGCCATGCCTGCTGATTATCAAACCAAGATACCTTTCTGTGATGCCACTCAAACCATTACATCTCAGCAACATGTTGATAAAATGAATGACTTCTTTGACCTCCATGAAGTAGAAATTGAAGATGTCACAATGAGATTGTTTGTTCAAATCTTTGGAGGTGAAGTTTGAAAATGGTTCAGAGCTTTACTGGCAGCTTCTATCACCACTTTACCAATCCTTCATAGGTAATTCCTGGATCGGTGGGAGGTGAAGAAGAATCCACTTCAAGTTTTGTTCGAGTATGAGAACATCAAAGAAATGTCGGCGAGAGTGTGCAATACTATTGTGTGAGGTTTAATGCAGTATACAATGTTATTCATGCTAACATCAAACCACTAGAGGGATTGACTTTTCTCAAGTTTCTAGATGGGTTTGATGTTGATATGGCATATTAGTTGCAGGAACATGATCCTACAACACTAGAAGACATGAAAAAAAATGTTGTGAGTGTAGAAGAAAACTTGTTGGAAAAAAGAGCAAGAATGAGATATAACAAAAGGGTGACCATAAAAGAAGAAGCATCTACTTCAGATGTAAAGATGGATACATTGATTCAAACAGTGAAAAGGATAATTGACCGGTTAACCATCATATATAGACCTGAAACTCCAATCCAGAATCCAAATTTTAGAGGACAACAACAACCCCAATTCTAAATCAAGCAGAGAGAACAGAAGGCACCAGAGCAACCAACGCAACAACAGTAGATTAGAACTCCCTTACAGTAGAATTATGTTCAAGGAATGGAAGAAGAAGATGAGGAAGATCCAGTAATTGAAACAAATAAATTTTCCACTGCTGATGGTATGCCTATATTTATGACTGAAGATGAAGAATACGTAGAAGTTATAGACATTCAAAGGGATGAAGATTACATCTTAGAAAATGATGTGGTTTTGGAGGATGAATTTGATGATTATCACATCACTGTGGTTATATGAATGCTTTGACTGCATAGTAGAGGAAGTATTCTTTAATGAGTAGAGATGTACTGGTCAATCCCATTTAGAAAAGAAAGGATGTGCAATCAAAGAATGATTCCTCAAACACTTAGAAGAAAGGGAAAGAGCTTGCTGATCCGAATCCCAACAACTTACCATCAAAAAGTATCACTGCAAGTGAGAAGAACAATCAACAAAAAGATAGTGCAACAAAAGAACAAGAAAATAAGAAGGACATTGGTGTCAAAGAGGTAGAAAATGTTTCATCGTTTAATTTAGAATGCGAAATTTCTAAATTAAAAGTGTTTGTTCCTTTCACTGAGCTTGTTAAGAATAGTAATTATAAACACCATGCATCTAGAATATTGCAAATTGATCCTTTGTCAGACATGGTGAATGTCGAGGATGATCATCTTGAACTCATTTTTGGCCCAACCATAGAAGGTCAACTTGAAGATAGTGAAGTTCCTCCCTTTTATCTGAGTCTTAGACTACATGAGTATATTCTCCATAATGCTATGTTAGATTCTGGAGCTTCCCACAATTTGATGCCTAAAGCCATTATGGAAAATTTGGGCCTGGATATCACCCGAAAATATCATGATTTGTAGTTGTTTGACACTGACAGAGTTTGTTGCATTGGTCTTATCAAAGATTTGGTGGTTTCTTTAGATCAAATCCCAGCCAAAACTGTCTTGATGGATGTGGTAGTTGCTGATATACTGCCTCAATTTGGTATGCTCTTATCTAGATCGTGGGGTGCTAAACTCAAAGGAAATTTACAACTTGACTTCTCTTATGATACCATCCCTGTTTTCAATCAATTGAGGAAGTTGTACCGGGAAAAGAAAATTAAGTACATGATCACTAGTAAAGAGAAGCCTGTGAATCATCCAATAAATGCTATACATATTGATTTAGAGTCTTTTGTTTTGTACTATGATGGTGGATTGAATGATGTAGATATTCAACTTGTAGAAGTAGATGATATACTAGAAATTTCCAAGAATTTTAGAGCAGTTCCTAATCAAGAAAAAGAAAAGATAGCAAGTTCCTCTGAGCAGCCTACACAACAACAAAAGTTCAGTGAAGAGCAAAAAAATGAAGTAATCAACCAAGGTAAGGTAGAGAAAGAAATAGAATTTCAACATTTAGAAGATGAAGCCGACCTTTGGAACATGGACTTCGATGGTGTGTGGGTAAGGACGGTGCTGGTATTGAAATTTGGATTCGAAGCCCTGCTTTCTAGCCTACCAAAGTCCCAAGTAATGTTAGAGTATCTTCCTAGAAGTTAGCTTTTGATTTCTCTAATAATGAACCAGAGTGTGAGGCTTTAATTACAGGTCTTAAAATTTTGAAGAAACTAGATGTGAAAAGGATTTTTGTTTATGGTGATTTAGAGCTAGTGATTAAACAAGTAAAGGGAGAATATCAAGCAAAACATCCCCGGATGAGAGCCTATAGAAATGCAGTTCTAGATATTTTGAGGATGTTTCCTGA
This sequence comes from Pinus taeda, assembly GCA_000404065.3. Lineage (NCBI taxonomy): Eukaryota > Viridiplantae > Streptophyta > Pinopsida > Pinales > Pinaceae > Pinus > Pinus taeda. The sequence goes on along the minus strand of APFE030095776.1, from coordinate 10,789 downwards.
ATATACATTGATAGCAATACCTCGGACTCAAAACATCATTGTAGATTCACTCACCACTGTGTCCAACAATTTGAAGATTCCAATGAATTCTAGCAACAAATTTGAAATTCATGTCAAACATAGGCCTATTGTTCTTGATAATTTGAGGTATTGGCAAGTTTTTTGGGATGACAATGAAATTAATGCCTTTTTATAGAATGAAGGAAAAGTTTAAGAATGCTTCTATTGATGATGTTTGTGATTCCGATGAACAAGAGATTGAGGTAAATTAGATGGAGGTTTTACAACTGAAGGATAATATTATACCTAGAGGTCTCATACCCTTAGAGGAGCTTTTTGATCAGGATGATGTGGCAAAAAAATTGAGCTTGGTTCCTATGGACAAAGGAGTTGAAGATGTAAATCTTGGAACAACTGACAAGCCCAAGCTTGTAAAGTTATCAAAAGCATTGTCTCCCGAAGTAAAGGCTAAGTATGTTAGATTATTTTTTGAATTTTCTGATGTTTTTGCATGGGATTATTCAGATTTGAAGGTGTACGACAAGGATATCATTCAACATACTATTCTTATCAAGCCAAATCAAAAACGTTTTAGATAGAAGTTTAGAAAAATCATTCTAAAGCTTATGCCATCCTTCGAGAAAGAGGTAAATAGATTTTTTAAAGCTAGAATCATTGTTCTAATTAGATTTTCTGAGTAGATTTCAAATTTGGTTCCGGTACGAAAGAAGACCAGAGAAATAAGGTTGTGCATTGATTTTTGGAACCTCAACAAAGTGTCCTTAAAGTATAATAACCCTCTTCCTAAGATGGACCATATTCTGCAAAGAGTAGTTGGAGCATCACGAATGTCACTACTTGATGGTTACTCACGCTATAATCAGATCTTGGTGCATGAAAAAGACCAAGACAAAACTTCCTTCACAACACCTTGGGGAAATTTTCAGTATGCCAAAATGCCATTTGGATTGAAGAATGTCGGAGCCACTTTTCAGCGAGCGATGGACATAGATTTTGCTAATGAGAAGGATTTTTTCTTGGTTGTTTATTTAGATGATTTGACGGTATTTTCCGGTTCTGCTGATGAGCATTTGCACCACTTGAGAATTATCTTTCAGAAATGTAGGAAGTTCAGGATCTCTCTAAACTCGAACAATATTCTTTTTGCCATGGATGAGGGTAAGCTCCTTGGTCATATAATTTCTAAAGATGGTATTTGCATTGATCCTTCAAGGGTGGAGGCAATCCATCATATAGACTTTCCACGTAACAAAAAGGAGATTCAAGTTTTGAATGGTAAGATGAATTTCTTATGCAAATTTATACCAAATTTGGCTGAGCATTTATGTGAAATAACTAATATGTTGAAAAAGGACAACACTATGACATGGATTGGGATGCCATGAAATCATTCAATTTGGTAAAGTTTTCTTTGACTACAGCCCCAGTCTTGATTAGTCTTGATTATACTCATGATTTTATTATAGTTTCATTTGCATATGAGCACACCATGGCTGTGGTATTGATGCAAAAGAGGGATCAGGTGGAGCAACCCAATGTTTTTTTTAGTAGGACTATTTGAGATGCTGCCTTGTGTTACAATATCATTGAAAAACAAGAGCTGGCTCTTATAAAAGCATTGAAGGATTTTAGAGTATACATTCTGTATTCACATACTATAGCATATGTTCCTAACGCAATAGTAAAGGATGTTTTCATGCAAACTGATCTAGAGGGAAGAAGAGGTAAGTGGATAGAAATAATGTTAGAGTATGATCTTGAGACTAAACCTACCAAACTGATCAAAGGATAAGGCTTGGCAAAATTGATGGCTGAATCAAATCTACATGCTCTAGACAAAAATCTCGTTGCAGCAATGTCAGAGGACGAAAATGGTGGCTCACTCATTCAAGTATCAAAAATGTTTCTCAAATCACCTTGGTATTCTGATATAGTTTATGTTCTTCAACATCTTTCGCCTCCTCCTGGAATTTCAACAAGTAAAGGTAGATCACTAAAACTAAAGTCTGTAAAAGTCTGCATTTTAAATAGTTCTCTCCATTGGAAAGATCCGGGAAGAGTTCTTCTTAATTTTTTGGTTGAAGATGAAGCCCAACAGGTAATGAATGATATTCATAGAGGTGATTATCGTGGTCATTTGTTTTGGAAAACAACAGCTAACAAAGTTTTGAGAGCATGATATTGTTGACTGGCCTTGTTTTCAGATTTAAATAAGACAGTGATGGGCTACCATGAATGCCAAGTTTTTCAAGGAAAAAGGAAGTCGCTTCCTCTTCCTTTGAATCCAGTTGAAGTAAATGCACCTTTCCCATAGTGGGGATTTGATTTCATAGGAGAAATCCATCCCACATCATTAGTACAACACAGATGGATTTTGACAGCTATTGATTACTTCACCAAGTGGACCGAGGCCATTCCGACAAGGCAAGCCACAGACACAGTAATTATCCAATTTTTAGAGTCTAATATCTTGTCTCATTTTGGTTTCCCTCACAATATTATAACAAATAATGCAACAACATTTAAGTCCAAGAAGATGGTTGATTTTTTCAACAAGTATAATATTACGTTGGGTCATTCCACGACATACTACCCGCAAGGCAATGGGTTGGTTGAGTCATCAACTAAATCCTTGGTGAACATTATTAAGAAAATGTTGGAGGCAAACAAGAAGAATTGACATTGAAATCTTCTTATTGCCTTGTGGGCCGATAGAGTGAGCAAAAAGAAATCCATTGGTATGTCACCTTTTGAGTTGGTTTATGGTACTGATACAATATTTCCTACATCGCTTGTAGTCTCGGTCATGAGATTGTTACAGGAAGTTGGCAGCGAAGAGGATGATATTCAACGTAGAATTAATCAAATGATTCACCTTCAGCAAACAAGGGAAGAGGTTTCCCAAAAAACTTTCTGGTTGCAAGAGAAGATAAAGAAGATTTATGACCACAAAACCAAAGAAGAAAAGTTTCAGCTGGAAGATGTAGTGCTACGGTGGGATGCACAGAATGAGGAAAATGGAAAGCATGGTAAGTTTGACAATTTATGGAAATGACCGTATAAAATCTTAGCTTATTGAGGATAGAATGCAATTTTGTTAAAGGAAATGGATGGTCAGGATTGTTTAGGGGGGCCAGTGAATGGTAGGCTCTTGAAGAAATACTACTTTTGAGGTTGTTCCATAAGTTACTTCACCTTCATTGTGGCTTTTTCTTACAATTTTTCAAGTACACTGTCATCTGAGCTTGGGGCCGAAAGTGAAGGCTATAATGTTTGAATGATTAGTGTCAAGTTTGGTTGATTTGGTTTATAGTCAAGTTTAGAGTCAGTTTGTTTGTGAGGCATTTTAAAGTTTATGTTGAGTCATTTTTCACTTTTTTGTTTTGATCGTATTGCCCAATGGATGAGGCACTTGGTCTACGATGTTTTTGACACCTCCAAGGAGCTGCCATCCCCAATAAGGCCAATGTTAGTGTCAGTATCTGCATACTTCCATCAGAGATCAAAATTTTCTCTTCGTATTTTCATTTTAGGGGTCCCATACAGAAAATTTTACATCATTTCATTAGGTCATGTCAAATTGATCCATTGATGGTTGTCTTCTCTTCATAAAATCTGAATTTCTCCCTCATAGAGTATACTTTCTAACCCTTCTTCAGGTTTTCTTCAGTTATGGTTTCATGGTCAATTTGCAATCATGCTTTCATTAGGTCATAGGACATGTTTTCATTAGGTCTTAGGGTTTCATCACCAAGGTCAAGAGCATGATTTAAAAGTGTAAATAAAGGTCAGCAAGGGTATGAGGATGATAAATAAGTCAAACATGATGGCTTGTAGGTCATAGCCACTGAATAATTATATTTTAACGTAATGTAATTTTCACCTCAGAAACATGTGTTTGAGGTGAAAACAAAGTATTTTGAGTTAATTTGTATCTCTTATGTAATTTTAATTCACTATATGTAATAAATGATCCCAGTTGCACCAGCGAATCTCTCCTTGCTGCAAGACAAAGGAACACTGCAAAAATCAACTCAAGTTGAGCATTATCCACCTGAAATGAAACAAAGAAGAAAAGGCATTTAAAATAGAGTTTTGAAGAAGGACAAGAAATATTAGAAAGTGGGTTTTTCAAGTGAAAAATCAAAATCTACTCCTATTTAAGCTCTCACATTTCATTTTCAAGTTCATCATTCTCATTGGGAAAGCAAGGAGTCAAAAAGTGAGAAGAAGAGGTAAGGCTAAGTGAGTTTTGGGCTAAGGAAAATTGGTATTGCGCTTCTGGAGGGTGGTGTTGCGCATAGGTAGTTTGGTGCTGTGTGTTTCAGGCAGGCAGAGTGGAATTGCGCGTTGAGAGCTTGGCACTGCGCGTTGAGGCCCGATGTTGTGCGTATGGCAATTTTCCTAGTGTAAATTTACACTGCTCTACGCTTCTAGGGTGGCGTTGCGCGTCTGTGCACTGGCGCTGCCCGTTGAGCAGAGGCCCTCAAAATCCCAACAAACTTCAAAATTGTTCTCTCTTACCTTCATTGTAAGTAAGTTGACTTCCTTTGCTGGAGTTTTGGTTTGCATATCAACGTCTTAAGGATCATTCTCTATGATAAATATGAAACCCTAAATTTTCCCCTAGTTTTGCCTAAAACCTTAAACCAAAATTATTATTCCTTCCTCCTATCACCTATCCTACATATCTAAACTCTTTCCCTATCCCTATTTCCCTATCCCCTTATCCCTTTATCCCTTTGTCCCTATTCCATAACATCCCTCTCCCTTTTTATCCCTCTTCCCAAAGGGAAATTTATCAAACAAACAAGCCCTCCCTCTCACTTTTATCATTCCTACTCCTTCATTCATTTTCTAGCCCATAAGCTCATCTCCCATCCCCTCACTCCTAAAACACTTTCATTCATTCCCTTCATATAACCTCAACCCTGCAAACATGGACAGAGAGGACCAAGACTATGAGGAGGAGGAAAACACAAGTGGTGACACCTCAGCAGATAGAGCTAGGCAGCAGAGAAAACAACATAAGGGAGGCATGATTATCAGAGAAGAGCCATCAAACCTTAGGGAATTGCGGGCCTCTTAGTTGGTTGTCACATATTTCAGATATCTTGGCTACAATGATTTTTGTGAGCAGGTAGAGAGAGTTCAACACCACCCTGAGCTCAACAAACTTTTTGTAGCTCATCTTGAGGACAACAAGGTGACTCTTGTTGGGGTAACATTCATAGTCTCACCCTCCATCATTTTAGATGCAACCAAGATTTCGAATGTAGGGGATAAGTGGTACAAGGCTCAGGACTTGGATGAACATTATTATGAGCCTTATATGAAACCCCAGTACAGAAATGAGGCGAAGAGACTTTTTCCTTTCATATTTCTTGAAGACAAGTATGTCCCCATGATGAAAATCATCATGAAGCATTTCACTTGTGAGGGCAGATTTTCCAGGTTGTACACCTATCACATCAAGCTCCTCATGCATTTTACCATGGTGTGGATGTTAAATCTTCCTTACTTCTTGTTTAGGAATATTGAGAAGATGGTTCATTTTGTCTAGAAGAAGCCATACCCTCAACAGATGAGCAGTCTCTATCACTATTCCCTGATCAATACGATTGTGCTTCATCATCTTAGCCTCCTCAACATCTCTTGGGAGACATTTATTTCTCATGACATCATCAGGGGCCCCTCAAATTCCTCCACCAGTGTCTCAAGTGTTGGGTTATGTTATGTTCTTTCCACAACTAGCCCACTTGGTTAACCAATGGTTAGAGGGGGAGGGTCACATGGGGTTTGAGGTGTACCCGTAACCCCACTTTATGGGGTCCGGGGTAGCGCCCAGGAAAATTTTGGTTTTGGACCCTATGTTAGGTTGGGCAGACCCACCTATGGTTTTGTGCATGATTTTCGCACATGTTTTTGGACGTGATGGTTTTCGGTCGATGGTATTGGATGTGATGGTTTTTTGGTCCATGGTATTGGATGAAATTCGGTCCATGGTATTGGATGCTTTGGGATGTATAAATATGTATTATAACATTGAAAGGACATAATGAAAAATCAAGCTGGTAGTCTCCGTTTTAGGATCTAGAGGAAAATATCTGTGTATATGTGTTTTATGTGTTCTTCTCTCTCACTGTTTATTTTCTTTGTTTTAGGATTCATATGCAAGTAATTTTTGTACGAAGTTAAAACATACATTTGGTATCAGAGCAGATTTGGCTTCAAGGGGATGCCTTTGTTGCTGAGGGGTTTCACTCGGGCCTATGGTAGACCCTGTTTAGTGGGACATCTATGAGATTGATTCTGGTGGTGAAAGAAGATGGCGAGTAGTGGAAAGATAGAGATCGAGAAATTTAATGGTTAGATTTTTGAGTTGTGGAAACTTAAGATGGAGGATCTGTTGGTGGATAAAGATTAGTGGATCGCGGTAGATCTGGGTACTAAACCAACAAGAGTGTCCGATGAAGAATGGAAGAAGTTGGATTGGAAGGAAAAGAGCACAATACAATTGTGTGTCTCAGATTCATTATTGCTAAATGTATCAGGGGAATCTACATCAAAGGCTTTGTGGGACAAGTTAGGGAATTTGTACCAATCTAAGTCTCTGGTGAATAAAATATTCCTGTGAAAAAACTGCATAACCTGAGGATGAAAGATGGAGACTCGATGACAGAGCATTTGAACGCATTTAATACTGTGGTAAGTCAGTTAGCATCTGTTGATATTAAAACTTCAGATGAAGATACGTGCATCAGTTTGTTTTGTTCTCTACCAGATTCATGGGATAGTCTAGTCATTGCAATAGGTAGCAATGCAACTACCTTGCATTTTGATGAAATAGTCTCATCCTTACTGATGGAGGAGATGAGACGGAAAAATATGGAGAACTAGAATGGTGATGCCTTGTCTGTACGAGGACGGTCCCAAAACATAAACAAAAATAAGTCATCGAGTGGGAGATCTAAATCTAGAGGGAGATCTAAATCTCCAAGAAAACCTATAAAGGTGGTGCGCTAGAAATGTGGAAAGTAAGGGCAGTTCA
>APFE030095773.1:0-10216 GCA_000404065.3 Pinus taeda | reverse complement strand
ATATGTATCTAAGTCATTGACTTTGAACAACATTTCTTCCATTGAGATTTGGTTTTTACAAGCCATTGTACAAAAATTTAGAAAAACAAAGAAAAAGCTAATATTGTTGCTTCTTGGCAAAGATGATGTAGATCCATCAACAAATGCAACATATGGTTCCCTCGTAAAAAGCTTAGCATTTGTGAGGAAATTTGTTGTTGGAATCATGGTTCCAAAGGACTACATTTGCTCGGTCGATACAAACTTGTATTTAGAAGCACCTACAAGTATTCTATAAGATGCACACTCTGCAGGGCTGGAAATATTTGCTGCTAATTTTGCCAAATTATAGCTATGACCCAGTAAGGGAATATCTTCAGTTTGTGGATAGCAAGAATTTCACATTTAATGGCATCCTAACCGATTCCTCTGTAACAACATCAGAGGCTATAGGTATGAATTTCTTTCTACTTAACCTCCACCAATTTTTGAAATTCCTTATCCATGCCCACTTGGCCAAAGAGGTATTAGTTTATTTCTTTAAACTTGCAGACAATGCAAACATCAATCATCATAATAGTTATATCAGTGCAATATTTAGCAGCCTGTGTCCAAGCCTTTTTTTTATGGTGCCAATCCATTTCTGCCATCAAAACAACGATTTAAACACTCCCACGGATTTCCCCAAAATTTTCTCACAAGATTTTGTCCAGAAATTCATGGTGTGGACAAAATTTTGGGGTCATGAGACAACACCCAAAAGTTTTGAATTGCAAATTATGGGAACATCTAGGGTGGACAACAGCAAAGTCAAACAATTTATGTTTTGTACTGTAGATTCTGCGAACATCCAAGATGGACAGCAACCAAGCTAAACAATTTATGTTTTGGATTGCAGATTCTGCTAGCACACATGATTTGACTTCATAGATTGGAAACATTTAGCACACATGATTTGACTTCCTGGATATTGCCTCTTGTTTATGGTGATCTGGATAAGCATAGGAGTGTTCTCTCTATTTGGAACCCTCCACCCAATGCAATCCCTCTTTCAAGATGTGAGCAATAGCTCTGGAAAACACTAACAGTGAACTGCAATTGGAATCGCTGGATATAGCAATGTTTTTGAAAATGTAACAGGAAAAACCATTTTTCTAGGGTTTCTTTAGTCAATCTTACTAAAACATGATATTTTGAAGTCCTTAGAATCCTTGATAGCATGACAAGGTTTGTCTTAAATGATTCATTTCTTTTTGTCATGCTACATCCTCATTTTCATGAGCATGCATGCATTATTAACTCTTTATGCCCAAAGTCTTATCACTGATATTTGATTTTCTGTTATTTTTCAAGGATGTGCATTCAAACTTGAGGTAGCATAAAAATAATCAATTTCAATCAGGATATTTTGTCATATTAAAGTATTCTAACATGAATCTATTTTGTTGTTGTCACTATGCAGTGCTTCTAAGCTCACGAAATGGTGGAAAAGTGGACATTGTGCATTGAAGTATCATGCCGCCCAAATCCGGGTCAAACATCTTTAAAATTTGTCCTTCACAATGGGGCAAAAATTCATGTGATTTATAGAATATGGGAAATGCAGGGAAAGACAACCAATAACGAAGCATACTACATTACACTTGTTGTAGGGTTAAAAGAGGCAAAACACAATGGGGTGAATAACATAACAGTGCTGACAAACTCAGAGTTAATCTGTAATCACATGGAAGGCATCTACAATGTTCGCGCAGACAATTTGAAGCCCCTCTACAGAGAGGCAAAAATCTGGAGTGCTCGATTTAATTCTTTTACGATAAAGCACCTTGCGGAGATCCATAAAATGTCTACTGATCTAATGGTTGGAGCAATCTCAAGTGTAGATGCAGGTGCCAGAGATGATTCAGGATCATCATTCATTCCACTGGCAAACATTGATCAGCATCAACATAGGTCTCGACTATGTGTATACACCATGGTTGTCATTTTTCTTGGGATTCTCATACCGTGGTTCTTTCAGTAAAGAACTCGTTAATGTACTTTTTTTTCGTTTTGTAATATCATTCACCTTAGATGTCCAATCATGTTATAACTGAATTCATGTGTCCAATTATGTACATTATATTTGAGGTGAACTAATTATTCTTAACCTACTAGTGGTTCAGCGAAGATTATTGTAGCTCCATTTGAATTTAATTTTAATTTCAAGTTTCAGATCCTACCTCTTTTATACAGTCTTGATTTCCACCTGGATGGATGCCATGGGAATAAATGAAAGTAACAAAATAGGGTTATTTACATCTGGTTTGTTGGTTTTCACAACATTTAAGAAGTATAAGTCATTTCTGATGCAAACCCTAGCTATATCCATATCTATATGATGACAAGCCGAAAATAGTTGATACATGATCTAATGTGAGATGAAGAATTTCATACCATGAAACCCTCCTAGGAACATTGATGCATAATAATGACAAACTCTAACCTAGTATGAAGTGAATTTTCTTGGGTACATGGTTTGCCCTAGAATGATGCAATGTACGCATATATCAATGAAGCCCTACATGCCCATGATGCCTTTGAAGATGCCATAATCTTAATAAATAAAGAACACAAGTGAAGAAATGCTCATCTTTCAAAATTGCCTAAAAGATTAAAAATATGGAGTCCCTAAACTTTTTCAAAATCATAATGATAAATTCTACTTCAAAAAGCTTAATCCCCCATTTTCTTGACATTTGTTTTTCTTGACATGTCCCTTGTTCGTCACACCCACACTAATCTTCCAACTAGGACACCTTTCTTACAAGCACAAGAAATGCTCTAGAGTCTAGTGTCCCATGTTTCCAGCACCGGAACCAAAAACTAAGGCCTTGGAATTTGCAAGAATGACACCAACAATAACAACTAGAAAGTTAAAGCGTAATGCCCCATAATATTGGCCATCTCGTTACCACAGGTCTAACTCAGCTAATGGCCATAGCTCATCATCTAATCAAGAACACTCACTATTGACTTTACACCAGAATCAACGGTGATGTGCGACCATAAAAAGAATGCCATAAACCATAACAGGGAAGTACATCATCACCATCCATATTCATCAAAGTGTAATGAAGAAAGATGTAACAAAATACCATGCTTATTAACATATACACAGCAACTACAAGAATCCTGATGGAACAAAGTAGGTTATCAAACATTCAGAACAATGCTCCATTCAATATCCACACAATATGGCAAGAACCCTTCAGTAGCATGACAAAACTAAACAATGTTACCACTTGTAACAACCCAAAACTAGCAACAACCCTAAACTGTTCAGAGCTCAAGTACTTGTACACCACTACCTGCTCAATGGCAATTTAGGTAACCTTTACAGCATTCCGTTACCCTGATGTACATGCATCTTTCACATCCAAACTAGTAAGTAAAGCAGAGTCGTTTCCAAAGAAACGTTACAATGAGTTCGAAGCTCTCTTAAAACTTCCAAGTTTAAAATGAATATCACTTTACATTTGACCAAGTCAAATAATATATCTAAAATGGGGATTAATAACTCACCAACCAAGTCAAATAATATATCTAAAAGGAGGATTACTCGTTGTACCATATAATTCATCTTTAGATCCTGTGTAATGCATAAAGAGGTGGAATACTATGTTATGGAGCCCATGTACTATTATCACAAGCATCACTTTCACTTATATCAATGTGTCAAGGTTATTTCTATATTATATGTTAATTAGAGTCTAGCAGTGAGCAACTTGATTAATTCATATATCCTGAAGCCTTATGAATAATTGTATTGCTATGTTTTTACAGAGATGTAAAATTGGTTGTGTGAATGGCCTAGAGATGGCCTGTGCTCATGGTTTTTTGGAGCCAAGGCTAGTTTACATATGACATCACTATGTTTTCACAATCATAACAGATTATATCAGTTCATTTACTAAATGAACTAAATTATGGTGCATCCAAAAACCAGATTAGTGTGGTATTAGAAATTTTATTCATTAGATTTTAAATCTAGAATGTTTCACTGTAATGCCTTCTGGACCTATTTTCACAATCATAACAGATTAATCAGTTCATTTACTAAATGAATTAAATTATGGTGCACCCAGAGACCAGCTTAATATGATATTAGAGCTTTTGTTCATTAGATTTAAATCCAGTGTAATGCCTTCTGGACCCTCTTTGGTATATGGATTGTTATCTATGTAATGTCCATAATAATTGCAACTTTTACAATAATACTGTCTTTCCTCCTCCTCACTGATTGAAGAACAAGGATCCATTAAGCTGCCAATATCCTCCATAGACAAGATAACCGCTTAGTTGTATAGCTAGTTACACATATCAAACTAGTAAGTAAAGCAGAGTTGTTTTCAAAGAAACGTTACAATGAGTTCGAATCTCTCTTAAAACTTCCAAGTTTAAAATGAATATCACTTTACATTTGACCAAGTCAAATAATATATCTAAAATGGGGATTAATAACTCATCGACCAAGTCAAATAATATATCTAAAAGGAGGATTACTCGTTGTACCATATAATTCATCTTTGGATCCTGTGTAATGCATAAAGAGGTGGAATGCTATGTTATGGAGCCCATGTACTATTATCACAAGCATCATTTTCATTTATATCAAGGTGTCAAGGTTATTTCTATATTATATGTTAATTAGACTGTAGCAGTGAGAAGCTTGATTAATTCATATATCCTGAAGCCTTATGAATAATTGTATAGCTATGTTTCTATAGAGATGTAAAATTGGTTGTGTGAATGGCCTAGAGATGGCCTGTGCTCATGGTTTTTTGGAGCCAAGGCTAGTTTACATATGACATCACTATGTTTTCACAATCATAACAGATTATATCAGTTCATTTACTAAATGAACTAAATTACGGTGCATCCAGAAACCATATTAGTGTGATATTAGAAATTTTATTCATTAGATTTTAAATCCAGAATGTTTCAGTGTAATGCCTTCTGGACCTATTTTCACAATCATAACAGATTAAATCAGTTCATTTACTAAATGAATTAAATTATGGTGCACCCAGAGACCAGATTAGTATGATATTAGAGCTTTTGTTCATTAGATTTAAATCCAGTGTAATGCCTTTTGGACTCTCTTTGGTATATGGGTTGTTATCTATGTAATGTCCATAATAATTGCAACTTTTACAATAATATTGTCTTTCCTCCTCCTCACTGATTGAAGAACAAGGATCCATTAAGCTGCCAATATCCTCCATAGACAAGATAACTGCTTAGCCATATGGCTAGTTACACAGATCAAACTTTACAAAAAAAACTCGTTGAAAAACCATGGTACTTTACAGGCCTTATCTTCCCAAGCATATACTAAAAGAATACAATTTTGTATAAATATAGTGAAATATGCTACAAATTACAATGACATTTGAAAAACTCCACCACTAACTCTACTTTCCAAAGCAATTGGTGTCTCACTTGAAGGAGGCTCACAACACAAATAGCCATGGAATTGCTATTATAGCTCTGTTTCGAAGAATAGATAACTCTTGATACATAATATAGCCGAAAAGGTATAACAATAACCAGATCGTTCTGCAAGAAAGTGATCTAACGTTAGACTAAACATCTGAAAACAAATCTAATATATTCCTAGTGTGAACAGGACTTTATTAGTTATGACTTCCACTTGTTGCACCTTGTCACCATCCTATACGAACCAGCTGACTCCCTGATCAGAGAATCTGTGAGATGGCTTTCCAAACAAACTTGGAAAGGCTGATTTTATTCACTTTCATGGACATCAAAAGACAACTATAACTGCAAGGAGATGATGATTCTGCCATAAAAAATTAATAATCAGCTCAAGATTATGGTCGATTGCCACGCAAACTGCTAGGTGATGCCTGGCGATTAAGTTCCTGGAAACATGAAGCACACAAATTTTTAGAGAACTGATATTGTAGCATGTACTCTTTGTTTGAGTTTAAGTGTTGTTTGAGAATTCTAGGGGGCAGCTGCAAACTTTCAAAATTTTGAGTGCATTCTTTAACTCAAAAATTCAAGAACAGAAAAAGCCCAAAGCAGAAAAATATCAAGGTCAAATGTCACAATTTGGAATGAGCTTGATTAGCACACCTCTGAAAAACGCAGGTGTCCAGGTTGTGTATAGGTTGACTTCACAATGGTTTCCCACAGTAAGCCAGTCTTTTCTGCTCTCACAAAATTCAATATCTTTCCAGCACAACTCTTGAAATTAAATCCATGTGGTCTCTAATACTATACAATGAGACCCTGTCTGTTTAATAGAGCAGCTGATCATTTCATGCCAACATCACTATGCAAAAAATCCTCAAAGGTGTTTTGTTGCAACTATAAAACCAACCAGACCTACTGAAGAATAGCCCAAAAGTCATATCATGAGGAAGCAAAGCAATAAAACCCCAAAATGAAACACTTTGAATACACTGACCAAAAGAAATGACAAAACCATAGCAAGAAACAGGTAATGGCAATTGTTTGATTCCTCCCCTGAAAGGAAGGCTATGAAGTATTTTAGTTGCAATAACAAACATGAAATCATAAATCATCTTTCAAAGCAAGACTATCCAATCCTAGCATGGCTCAAACAATTTGCAAGGCGAGATCAGTTTCAACTGTCACTGAATTTTGGGCAGTTGGGTTATTGGCCATAACACCATTAGGATCATCTAGGTTCTTTTCATTCCAATAAATATTTTTGCACAGAAACCCAACTGATCAGAAAACTTACTTGGCATAACTGAACCACAAACCCCTCCCCCATGATGATGGCAATGCTCTTCAACAGAGTTAAATTGCAGCCAGAGAACATAGTGTTCTAAGCTAACTTAGAAGTTAGAACCACTATTCCCTATTTGATCTAATCCAAAATCTCCACATACACTAACAACTTACAGTTCCAAGGCCATAAAAAATGCAGGAAAACCGAGCAAAAAGGGCAACTACAAATGGGTAGAAATGGAAATGTAAACAGTAAGTCAACAAGCATGGATCCTTGGGCCTGTTATCTGTAACTCCCAATGTTTAAGCAAGCAATATCATTATGGAGGCCTGAGAAGTGATGAAAAATGGTCAAATTGAAAAAGAATTCAAAAGAAATATGGGGAAACTCACCTTGTGGTAACTAATAACGAGATGAACTATGGTTTGAAGAGAATTTGGAAGGCTTGTGAGGCTGTTAAGATTTTTCTTTCCTAGAAGGATTAGTTTCTCAAATATGGCGTGTCATTTAATGATCACCAGCTGTGGTGGTCCCCTCTTGTGAAGTTTGAGGGCAAGCTGTTGTTCGAGTCTCCCTAGGTCTTAACTTTAAGGTTTTTCAAGAAAGGCATTAACTCAACCAATGAATTCTTTACTAGATGATAAAATCCCAACGTGTAGATTGCTAGCTCTAACACCCTTTGTTTGAGCCAAAATTTTTGGCCTCCTAGCCATTGCCAACCAAAAAATGGACAGGCTAGGAATTGGACTAAACTCTGTCTCCAAACAAAGTATTAGATGGTATACTATTTTGCAAGAAGAGAGAATTTTTTGAGTATGGTCATTTTAAATTAGAGGATGCCAATAAGTTTAGAAGGGAAGTAATGGCTGAAGGGGTTTAGATTCCTTCTTCACCATATGTGGACTGTCTCCTAATGGCAGAACTGGATCTCTCTAAATAAGATGGAAGAGACAATACACCTACTATGTGGCCATGGACGACCAAGGAAAATGTTGGAAGACGAAATTTGGTGAAGCAGGAATACCTCTATAACTAAGCTGCATGATATGGGGAAATGGAAACCTGAATTTGAAACAGAAATGTGATGGAAATGTGACCCCTCAAATTAGTAAACAGTGAAATTTTTAGTCTTAACATTATGGTTTAGAATATAGATTCATGATTTAAAAGATACCTTTTTATTTCAGATCCAAAATTCTGGTCACGCAGTTTTTACTCCAAAAGTAAGAAGCAATAAGATACTTTTTCAGCCCCACTAAAATGTATTTTAGGCGTGTTTCAGCCGTGTTTTGCAGTTTTTGTATCGAAATGTGGCTGGTATGCAGGGGGTACATTTCCTGCAACATAGCTCTACAATAATTGTTTTTATCCTGCTAGGTCCATCCTTCCTTTATGAGTCATGACACATTGGACTTGAAAGACATAGCATTGAGTATGCATAGATGGGTTCCAACTCCACAATTTTCAATCATTTCCAGACACCAAAGGACTGACTTTGAGCATGTCAATAATTTTCACCAATTTTCACTGAAATTCATTTTGTATAGAAGCAACATGCCAAAATAACATCTACAATAATGAGACATCCTGATATATAAGAGTTCCAATTCTGCCTTTATGTACAATACACTATACTGTTATCCAAAAAGGATGTATCAAGCTTATAGTAGCAAAAAGGCAAACAACCTTTTCCTGGAGTTTGTTAGAGTTCAGCCAACATTTACACTGAGAATTTATATGCTTTGAGTTCAACAAAAAGATTTCAATAGCTCAATACGATAACTGTACAAAATTGAAATTAGATAATGTTGTACATATCCAGAAACATTTTCAACCCATCATGCACACAACATGTTCTTGGATTAGGAGAGCCCTTTATAGGGTTATGCCCATATTATATCCATGAATACTCATTAGCTCGAATATTTGTCATCTCGCCATTGATTCCTGGCACTTTGATTGTTCTCTTCACCCTCTATTTCCTGTATAGAGTGCAAGCGGCGATACAATCCGACTGGTTGTACAATAGGGGGCATCACCCTAGGGTGTGGAACTGAAATGTTATGGGTTGAGGTAGGCTGCCCAATGAATGAATTTGGTGCAATTGGTGGAAACAACCAGGGGGTTCGATGATCAAACGGGAGAGGTGGACGTGGTGAATCAAAGGGAAAAGGAATCAATGAACCCCCCATATTTGGATCCACATTATTCTCATGCAATAAACGAACTTGACAACTTGAAGTATTATGAGATGTGGAATCTTCAGCTGTAACAAAAAAAAAACACACATTATTATGCAATTGCATTGAAGGCAATGAAGATAATGATATTTTGAATTTCACATAAAATGATACATCAATTGATATTTCCATACCAGTATTTTGTAAAATAGAACCTTGTACCCTTCTAGATGTGTGGTCTAGATTGATTTCTTTTGTAGAAGAAATCTCCAATTGTTCATTCATGCTTATTTTCCTTCCACGACACCGTTCAACCTTTAGAAACAGTGGTCCATCTTTTCTTGATTTCAACGCAGGAACACTTTGCCCCCTTTTTTTTGTTGGGCTCAAGAAACTATGTCGCCTCTTGGTAGTGACCTTGGATGGAGTTACAACATCAAATTTCTTATTATTGTACTCTTGGCTTACATTTTTTACCAATTGATTTAGTGCATATGCCTGCTCCAAAGTTGTGGGTGTTATTTGTAATAAACCCCTCAATCTCTTATGAGTTGATGAAATCACAAGTTTAATTTCCTCATCGATTGTTAGGGCGTTATCTG
Source organism: Pinus taeda (assembly GCA_000404065.3). Lineage (NCBI taxonomy): Eukaryota > Viridiplantae > Streptophyta > Pinopsida > Pinales > Pinaceae > Pinus > Pinus taeda. The sequence goes on along the minus strand of APFE030095773.1, from coordinate 686 downwards.
GCCTTACAATGGTTGAATCAGTGGAAGGTGAAGCTGGAAGGTTCATTTCAATTTCTGGGGTCATTACAAACGATTCATTTAAATCAAGTAAATATCCAGGTCTTTTTGTAATAGACCTAGAGACATTAGGCAATTCATTGCCCCTCGAAGCATTGCTAGTCACTACCATCTCAACTTTTAAAATATGCTTACATATATTTCCATTTAGGGCCCATTTACAATTACAAAAGTTTAGGTTCAGCCCTTTATAGATGACATGATACCATGTATCACGAGTTGCCATAGTTTGGCTACGAACCAAATACTCACTTTCCTTGTTTCCATCAGCCATACAATCTTCATCTGGGATATTCTTTGCTTTGCACTTACTTAAATTTATTTGTTGCTTAGTTTTTGAAGCTCGGACAAAACCATTTTTTTTAGACGTTGCATGTGAATGTAATACAACTCAACCTTTTTTAATAACAGGTGCAACAGCCAATCCACCCTTCTATGGGACGCATTGTTCTTCTCACAAAGGTACCTTTGCTTTAGATACCGGTGATAAGATTCGATAGCATTATTAGTATCCTGGTTGGAATGTGGGAAGTCCCTATATGCTTTTGCCCACATATCTGGAATAAAAACATATATTAAATGTGAAGAAACAATAGAAAATGGTCAATTACAAAATAAACTGATAAAAT
>APFE030095772.1:0-12826 GCA_000404065.3 Pinus taeda | reverse complement strand
AAAATTGCGTCAACCCCATGCAGTCTCTATGTCACCTCTATTAAGGACTGCGTTGCTCCTCCTTTGGAGTCTCTGCTGGCCAAAAACTTCGATTTCTAGCCTCTCAGTGTCACACTCTGGCTCTCGACTTTTGAAACTCAATTTCCTAAGCAGGAATTCGATCTCCCTCTAGGCTCTGCACTGCCACCGCATAGGCCAGCATCGGCCTCTCTTTGGACGTCATTATGTCCTTTCTGCCTCATTATGTCCTCTCTGCCTTGTACTCTCTAGCCTAGGAAAACTACCCATTGGATACTATCCCTGCCCCTCACTGCAAAAGATCACTTCGAAATTTTTTCCAGCACCTGCTCTGCTTCATAAAATCAATCTTCTGATTTTCACTCAATATGTTCTCCAAATGCACATTGATGTCCTTGTTATAATCCTCCAATTGATAACCAACCACCCAGATTAGATTCAAATCAATGGCTCAGATCATTTGGACTCGATCTGCGTCTTCTTCTAGATGTTTCACTCACAATTTAGATTAATACCTTTTGATTATTTTACCTTCCCAGGTTTAGACTCAAGGTCTCATTAAAAATAATTAATTATTTTAATAAAAATGTCTCTAGGGAGAATTTCCCAAAATGATTTCTGGGTATTAGAGAATGTATGTGTTTAAGCCTCCCTGCAAATTTTGAGATTTATAACACACTCGATGCTACCAAAAATTAACATTCATTATAAGGAAGGTAATTAAATTTTAATTTTGATCATTAATCATTTTTTTTTTAATTATTGATTTACATTTTAACTTCAATGGTACGATATTTATATAGGTATCACTTAATTTATATAAATGCACTAATTACACTTTCTTTATTAAATTATAGTGTTATTATCATTTTTTATGTCAAGATAGCTAAAAGAATTATTCTTCCATTGTTTTTGTTCTAGGAGAAAAAGAGGGAAACTAAACCGCCAAAGCCCAAGGCTCATAAAGATTACTGGTCAGCTTCAAGTAACTTCATCAAATAAAAGGTGTTTCTTTCTAAAGGAATTAATGTGCTTGTAAGTATTAAATTATTCCAAAGATTCCATATCATAAACCATCACCATTTATTTACTCAAACCTCCTGTAAATGCTCTTACTTTTATTTGTTGATATACATAAAGATGTCCTTCCAAGCAACACAACCACAATTATTAGAGGTTTTCTCTAGGGTATGGGAATGGAACACATGGTTACTACAAGTTTTCTCATAATGGAAAATATTTTGGAGTGCTACGAAACACTTTGTACTAATCAAGAGGTGTGGTTGTCTCTATTGAAAGAAATGAATATGTTAGCCCAACATGTTAAAAAACTTAAAGAACAGCCTAGATTGAAAGGAGGGATGCATGCTTTAATTAAGGAAGCAACTGTTTTGATAGTTAAAGCCTCTATTGTTTGTTGCACTCAAATGGACACTTCAAAATATCCCAAGTTGGTATTCAGGCTACCCACTCTATTAGAATAGTAATGCAATGTATATATGAATGTTAAAATTATTTTCTATATCTATGATTTCAAAATATTTTGGAAATGGAAAAGTTAAATAGTTCACCTTTATTTTCTTAGTTAGATTTATGACACTGTTAATTTTTCCTAAAATTTTCAAAATATTTCAAAAGCTTCACTTTCTCGGTCATATTTCAAAAATATTTCAAAGAATTATTATTAAATTAAATTCAACTTAAAATGTATGTTACATACCTCTTTATCTAATAGGCCCTTGAAAATAAATTTCTTAATCCAGTTTTATTAATGCAGATCCAAATGGATTCATGTATTTATTATGCCACAGTGCACCCACAAAAACCAGGGGAGCTACAATAACCACAATACCCTAAAGACAAAGGTAAATTGTGACACCTGAGTGAAATATTGATCATCTTAAATATTTTTATTGTATTATCGTGTTGGAGTTCATGAAATTTTTTGATATTTTACCATTTAAATAATGTTACAAATAGCTGGAATTTAAAACCATTGAAATAAGTTATTGAGTTTCTAGAGTGGGAAAGTAACAAAAATGCAGTCACATTTATCTTGCATGGATTTGATGGAATGTGAAAGACCATCCTTCCAGATGTTGTGTTTACACGGTTTTTCAATGAAAACATAGATGCATGTGAATATGATTTTGTTAGATTGTATGAAAACATAACATCAACTCTTGATATAGTAAAGTTGCAGAGATGTACATTGAAATATTTGATGATGGTAGAGAAGCCAGAAATATGAGAGATCAGAAGGCATGAGGAAGGCCAAATACAAATTGAGGAGATGTTAGAGAAAGAGGTAGCTTTTATTTATATTGACAATGTTTTGGACAAAGATTAGTTGGATCATCTTTTGCCTAGGAATATGGCGAAGGAAAAAAAGTTGAGGTCGCTTGTCACTGCCAGGGAAAAAGATGTATTGAAGCCATGAGTTTTTTAGCAGCTAAAAAATTCACTAATAACAAGGATGGCACAAAGAGGCAGATAAATTCTAGTCAAATGGATTCCATTATAAAGATATTTGGTGGGGTTCCAAAACTTTTGGAAGTAGTAGCAGGATATATAAGCTCTGAGGAAGGCAAACAAAAAGTGTATGCTACAGTGATGGAAGAGAAGGAAAAAATTTGGAAGGATGAGGGTTATATCACAAAGGATATAGTGCACTACATATTTTCTTATGAAAATATTGCAGGATCCATTTCTTGATATTTGCTTATTTTTCCATGGATGGGATTGGGAAGCAGTTGCAAATATTGTGGGATAAGTTGCACTGAATCAACTAGAAAAGAGAGCACTTGCAACCAAAGAAACAAACATGACCATAAGTATGCATGATGGCATCTTCATGATTGGTAAGCTAAAGGCAAAAGGATTGAGATTCACTAGTGCAAGTAAAATTCAAGATTTTTATGTCAGAGGGAAGATGAGGTCTACAATATGGTAACTTAATTATAGTTCATATATAGTTTTGTTTGATAATATGGGTATCTTAATATTCAGGACAGACTCTGTTATATTACAAAATAGCATTTAGGACATTCGAAGGATCAAAGGGATATGGTTGACTGAAGATCACTCTCCATTATCAATACCTGCTTCTAAAGTAGACTTAATGTTCATTTTGTTGAGATTTCTTATACTTGGAGCCCTACATGAGGTGCATGGCCAATGTAAGAAAATATTTGAAAAGTTGATTTTTTTTTCAAGCAGAAATTTATAATCTCCCTTTCAATGTGTCGAAGTTCAAGGAGTTGAGACATTTATGTTACAAGCCATAGCATTTATCAATTGTGATTCAAGCAAGTTCACCTCAAATAGTAATACTGACAGTTTTTTCCCGTCTCAATTTACATGGAATAACTAGAATTCTATCTCATGTGCAATGTTATTACTTTTTATACAATCATTGAATATAATTAATTACATAATTTACAGATGCCTTCGAGTCTTAGATACATCGAGTTCGAATTTGACAGAAAGTGTATAAATCCCTATGACTCTGAAATCTCTTGCCATGGTCTTGGACAACCCAAAAATTTGCGAGTATTGAGATTGAGGTTTGCACAATTGAAGAAATTGCCTCAAGAGCTAGGTAATCTGGTAAATAGTTTGCAAGAACTAGACCTTTCAAGTTGCCAATATCTAGAGGAGTTACCCAGATCAATTTCAAAGCTTCGATCTTTAAGAGTATTGATAATGGAAGTGTCACAAACTAGTCCAAATGCTCAAAAGAAGTTAAGCAAGGACAAACAAAGGCAAATCCAATCACCTTAAGAGCAAGTGGTAAAACACTGTAAGATTTTGATAAGTGAGAAAGTTCAATATTAAAAATGAGCATCTTTTTTATCAAATATTTTTTATAGGAACTTGAAAGAGCATATTTAAAGATTTAGAAGCAATATATGTTGGAAAGGTTATAGAATCTGTAAATTTGGCATAACCTAAGTGATTTCTCTTTATCTTCTAGCTTTGAATGACATTTTGTTTACAAATTTTTATATTCAGTTATCTTCTATATGTTTGATTCTTCTCAAAATTATGCCTTACTGTGTTTGCTTTGCAATATCTGGTACAATTGCGCTAGTGTTTGCTTTGCAACATCTGGTGCAATTGCCCTAGTATTATTTTCTGTGAACTCCATATTAAGTAGTGAAAAAAATACATGTCTACTTTATACAAAAAAAAAAACTTTTATTTTTCCAATTACTTTATCTTTATAAAAAAATTAATATAAAATTAAATATTTTTTATAACCAATATTATTTTATTTTATTTAATATTTTTATTTTTAATAAAACATTATTCTATTTATTTTTAAATTTAATTTAGTGAAAACATGGCATAGACATAGAATAATAAATATAAAACAAAAAGAAAGAAATGATGCACCATCATTCTAGATAAATCCTCTACAAGATTTAATTTTCCTACAAAATGATTAAAAACTTGTTTTACACCGAAAGTGAAACTCAATGGAATCCCGCTACATAATTTGTAAAGAAAAATTCTTTCTAGATATTTTCCCATAAAATTGTTTTTAATTTCATTTTTCATAATAAATAAAATAAATAAAAATATTATATATAAAATATATTAAAAAATTACATTAGATATAACCCTATAAATTTAAAATTATCAACCTATAGTTTGAGCAATTTTGTATATACCCTCCAAAATAATGTTAAAGATTCCACTTCCATCTCAACTTGGAGCGTTGTGATGATACTTTGGAATCGGTGAAGTATTGAGTGAGCCCCTACTGCATTGATACTAACTAAAACAAATACAAAATTTTATTTCTTAATTTAATTTCTTTAAATTTCTGTGATACATATTATAATGGTTAAGCCATTAAACTTTTCTGCATTGATACTAACTCAAACCAATACAAAATTTTATTTTTGAATTTAAATGTATGTGACATATTATAATTGTTAAGTTATTAAACTTTTTTAAATAAAAATCACATGGAAAATATTTTGTCCACTAACTTCCCAACTAATATGACTCATCATCCAACCAGTAAATATAATTCATCATCAGAATTCTATCTATTAGGATTCTATCTATTGCTCGATTCCCTTAACAACAAAGCTTTTAACAATTTTCTGTCTTCCAATATCAAAAATATGATATGCAGTATCTTGCCCCATACACAGATTTATGAAAATGCTGAAGCCACATTTCCATTCTTCCACTTACAAAGAGTGTCCTATACCATATACAGTGGCTTGGTTATTTCATATCCTAATACTCTTAGAATAGATTCTTGTTTTCTTCGGTAGAAGCAATAAGACGAGCGGCAATCAACGATGTACTCTAGAGTCTATCCGATTTGATTAAATTTCATGAATGGATCGTTGTTCTTCCGGAGAAGCACGACCACCTTAAGAAGATCCGACCAGTTGATGATTTTGGTCTCCTTTTAAGAAATCAGTGTACCAACGAGCAGAAAGATTTGGATATCTCTTCAAATTTGTATCTTTGAAATCAACATGGTACAATCCAAAGCCGAGCTGATAACCATATAAAACCTCAAAACAATCCAACAAAGTCCATACAAAGTACCCACGAGCGTTTGATCCATTCCTTCACACTCACACCCCAACTTACTAAGTTTTCCAGTGGATTAATAAAAGGACAATAATATCAAGAACGACTAAGTTTGCTTCGTGACAGTTAACGTACCTGATACCCGCGAGCAAGCTTTCGAGATAGTCATGGAAGAAGGCTATCCTGGGCTTATCATTTAATGCATCCGAAAGTGCAAGAGATTCCGTGTTGGGCATTGCGTATCCTACTCACAGATCACAACACAATTTAAAAGAAGTGATAAAATTTGCAGTTCAACATTCGTCAAAGCCGACATGAAAGTAAATATAAGCACAGAAAGTACCATTTTCGTAGATTATTATGGGGGGGTTATCATAGTGTTGCTTGAAGTATTCCAATAATCGTTGCATCCCCCAGGGAACAACGGGAAGCCCACCAGCTGACAACTTTAATTAGCGTTTTAACACGACAAAACGAAGCCGCATTAGTGTAACCTTAATAGATAGAAACTTATTTGTTTAACTTACAAAATACACAGATGCCTACCTCACCGATAGGGACGCCGTTCCTATACACTGCATTTATGCATATCTAGATGCGTCAGAATCCAAATCCTGCTATAATATATATACAATAAAGGCTAAAGGAAACTGTCTTGCATAAGTTGTATACTTTTCCTTTGAAATTCTACTACTAGTGAAAGATAAATTGTGGCTATTACAGAGATTTTAAAAATGTTAACCGCAGTTATATACATGATGTAGTTGCCAAGGAATCTTCCAAATAGTCTCTATTGTGTAGTTCCCTGTAACTAGGAGAATCCGATACATAGATAGTAGTATAATGGATGAGACCAATGAAATCAGAGGATCCCCTCAGCTTTTCGGATTCTTGTTTGGTAAAAGAAGGTAATCTGGAGCCTACAATCTTCTTCATACAAGAAGGGTAATCTCCATAAATAACAGGTTCTATAAACCTGCTCAATCAGAGAATGAATTCGCACATCACAATAATGAAATTTAATCAGAGAACAGTAAGTGAATTTATCATCGTTTATTGCATTGGCTGATTCCAAGCAAAGTCTTACCAACCAAAATTGAAATCAGTGGTCCTTTGAGTCGCAGCAATGTCCTCGGACGAGTTTGTCATGGGTACGAACCACCCAGTATAGATCGAGATGCCGATGGAGCCCTTTTGCTTGCTCTGCAGATATGTTCAAAAAGATCAAAGAAACATTTTGATACTTCAAACCAGTCTGTAAAGTTCCAATCAGGGAGATTTTCCGTGATTTTAAAATGAAAGAGTACTAAATGTTGAGTTAAGTCAAGTAATAGTCAAATTTAGTGTGCGGTTGAACTTAAAATTATTATTTTAAGTGAGTAGCGAGTTAGAAAAAGTTAAATATCTTTTATCAAATTTGATGGGTGATTAAAATTCAAATTATTATTTGAAGTGAGTAGCTAATTAGAAAAAGTTAAATATCCTTCCTCAAATTTATAAGTTTTATGTTATCAATAAAAAAAACAGTGTGTCAATTATTATATTAGCTGTAGCTGCTGGAGCAATAAACATTTATGCAGGATTTTGGATACATGGCAAATAAGATATCAATCCCAAAACATCCGAAAGAAAAACAAAATCTTTAACATGATTACAATATAGAACCTGAAACTTCCGTCGGTAAAGCTCTACGGTTGCTGCATGAGATAACAGAACATAATGACCAGCGATGTATGGTTCCACTGTGGAGTTGCCAGCACTACAGTTGCCCGCGAAACCAAAAGGATAAGAACATATTTTGGGTGGCCAGTAACCAAAATCATAACCAGAAGAGATAAATGCATTGGCTTCGTTAAAAGTTGTCCAGAACTTCACTCTGTCGCCAAATTCTCTAAAACAAACTTCTGCATATGCTCTGAAATCCTCCCTGCACCCAAACATGCCATTACAAACTGTGATTTGTGTTTTTGATAGAGCATATATTGTGAATTATTATAGTTTATCAATAGTAAAATGAAATGGAAGAGAATTACACTATCTTTGGACTAAGCCATCCTCCATAGTCATCTTCCAAACTCTGGGGCAGATCGAAGTGATATAGTGTGATGTGCGGTTCAATACCTGCGAAAATTGCACCCATCAATAGCATTGCAACAATATCCTTAGCATTTCTCAGAGGCCTTGAAGGTCAGGTATATTACCATGGCTGATAAGTTCGTTAATAAGATTATTGTAGTATTCAAGCCCCTTGGGATTCACGGCACCCCTTCCATCTGCAGGAATGCATCCAGTATGTTAAAAAGAATTCAATAAACAGATTACTGCTAACTTTTTGTCGATTGTACATTAAGAAATATTCATGTGTCTGTGTTACCAGGTATAACCCTAGACCAGGATATGGAAAATCTGTATGCGTCTAACCCCATTTCATTCATTAGACCAACGTCCTCCTGGTAAGCAATAACATCCAGGTGACAATGGAGATTATAACCGATAAGCTCTCCAAATGTCAAGTTTCACTCAAAAGATAGGAGCATTAGAAATTACTTTATAATGGTGATATTGATCTGCTGCTACATCCCCCGTGCTTCCATCCGGCATATAACCTGTCAATTATTCAATGTTTAACATCGATGTTAAAAATTTGAATTGTGAAGAGAGTATTTTGAGCCTACCTGCATGTGTGTAAGTGTCCCAAATACTGGGCTTTCGGCCATCGACTGCTGCAGCGCGTTCAATCTGCAGGTGTCATGCAGAAACAAGTAATATATTGCAAATCTTTATATAAATACGCAATATTTATGCAGCAACATGGAAACAAGAAGTGATTGAGGTAAGGGTTGAGGGACCTGGTAAGCAGATGTTCCTGCCCCGAAGATAAAGTTTGAAGGGAAGTCACTTTTGCTGATCGTCAACTTAGATTGCAATCCATGCACTTGAATAATATGATGACTAAAACAATGGATTGCTATTAACGCCCAAAAGACCAGTGCCTCCATCTTGGGCATACTTGCAATTATTTCGTCTTGCAATCCATGGAAGTTATTGGGTGAACTAAAAACTAAAACTACTCCTTTATGTTAAAATTATAATTTCACCAACCGCGCGGACGGGTCAGTAGTCAACGGAGAAAACCACCACAGGAAATTTAATCCAACTGTATCATATCGCACCACCCTTCAGCGAAAGGCAGTTTCCGTGCAACGAGCTCCGATGCAATTGGGAGTTGACAACTGTCCAGCAAGTGATGCTGGCCTGACATCAGCACTGACAATCCATCGGAAGATATCTCTCACCCAACTCACCTCGTCCGATATTGTTTTCACCCGTCGATTTAACCCCAGCATTTACGTCCGTTGATTCACCAAGCTGCACGATGGTTTAAAGAACTGTGTGAAAGGGTGTTCCGATACGCAATCCCTGCCGTTGGATTAAAGTCAATTCTCTCCGCCGTTTGATCTCCGGGAAAGTACTGTGCTGTTTTAACCTGTTCAAAGTACACATGGGCCCGTTGAAAATTAAATACATCCCATACCTTATATTAAAAACATTGTCATGTTTTTGGTAATGCGTTAAATGTTTTTACGGCGAATTTAATAAGTAGTATGGGCAAAGTATGTCATATAAGTTTATTTTTAATATATGTTTTTTAAAAAGGCGTTGACCCATTTTTGTGATGTGAAACAAAACACCCGCGGGGATTAAAAATGAAATTGTAATATGTTATTATGTGTGTAATTTTTGGTGTGAGGGGGCAGCAAGTAAAAACAGAGGGTCCGCAGCACCCGTGAAAAACCAGAGAGTTAATTTTGTATTGCAGGGATGAATGCACAGAGGTGCATAAATATTTTGGGTTTGTAATGTAAAAGAGATTTTATGCAGCAGAGTAAAAAAAATGTTGTCTTGGTAATGTAAGATTGCACAGCAGTGCAGAGGAGAAGTAAAAATGAAACCAGTGGGTTGTTTTGGTTTTCAAACCATGAGTTGTTTCACACAGGTGAAAAGGTAAATCTGTAACTCCCTGTAAGTTTTGTTGTTCACACAGCAGTGAATGTAAATGAAATATTTACACACAGTGGTGTAAAATTTCATAGGAGGCAGAGTAACTTATGTGAAAATGTTTTGGTGAATCCCTCTGAGTGAAAGAGGATGAATATGTAAATGTTTTGTTTAATGAATGGAAATTTTATGGTGGTGAAATACTATGTCCTGTGTAATTAATTTTAAAAGACTTCTCTGTGTAAAAGATCTTGGAGTAATGCAAACAGAGCATAGTCTCTGTGTTTTATATTGTATGGTTTTGGTATTTTCCCATCACAAAACTGAAGGAAAAATACCCAACACTTTAACTATCATAATTAATTGTCATGATTAACTTAGATTCAGAATAAACAAACGCAACACAAGTGCAAAGTATCACGGCACCAGTGCTTGAAGTCAAAAACTAAAAATGCAAAGTATCACGCCACCACCGTTTGAAGTGAAAGACTAAAAACATGATCTCAGTGAAAGGTATCAGAAACGTCACCTCTACTTGGAAGTTAAAAACTAAAAACCTAGCTCGGTGAAAGGTATCTGACATCCGTTGAACTTAATATTAGTGTTCTGAAAAGTATCAGAAAGGAGCTGAACTTGATTGGAAATTTTGTAAAGAACTAGATTGCAAATTTCAAAAATATTTTGAAATGGGATGCAGATGAGTAATTTCCGAAATGTTTCCATAACTCATTTTTATTTTACAAATTTTGAAATATTTTCAAAATTTATAATCAAAATAAAACTAGCAAAGGCACGTGACAAATTTTAAAATATTTTCAAAATTTATAATAAAATAAAATTAGCCAGGCAAGTCAAGTCACTGTCAAAGTGAAAAGTACAGGTAAAATGCCTTTCAAGAACAAGTTAAAATAAGCTACAGCCTTTCTATTACAAGTTTTAAAAATATTCTGAAATAGATAAAAATAATTGATTTCCCAAATATTTTAATCTCAAAAAAAAATAAGTTACAGCCTTGCAATTACAAATTTTAATAATTTAAGTTACAGCCTTCTAATTACAAATTTTAATAATATTCTGAAATTAGATAAAAATGATTGATTTCCCAACTATTTTAATCTTTCCAGAAAAAAAAATCATTTTTATCTACCAAGTTTTAGAACCTTTCCAAAATCTAAAAAATAAACATAAAATTGGCTTCCAAAGGAACCCCGCATGTTAAAGTCAAAAGTATAGAAAATGGTAGTATGTAGTATTGGAGAAAATAAATCATTTTTATCTACCAAGTTTTAGAACCTTTCCAAAATCTAAAAATAAACATAAAATTGGCTTCCAAACGAACCCCGCATGTTAAAGTCAAAAGTATAGAAAATGGTAGTATGTAGTATTCTATGGCCAACCTTTAGCACCCCAGGATGGCTTGGAATGGAACCATAAAGCATTTTCAGCTGAAATTTTATGATTTGACCATTCTTTGTCTTTGGGATTGGATTATTATCACAATTTTACATTAAATTTTCAAGTTTCTTTAATTTATAATATTAATTTTATATAATAATATTTTAGAATTTTGTTAATAGAAAATATAGGTTCATGGATGAAAGTTTTATTAATAATAGAGTGGAAATTAGTATTAATGTTGGTAGATATATTTTAAAGTTATTATTGGAAGAAATTTTCATTTTACTTCTATGTTATTATTTTTTATAAAGCAATTTTGGGTTTATTTTTATAATATATAGATTTAGGTGTAATATAAATCACAAACCAAATATATTCGTCGTTGTTGACATGTTGTCTATTTTTATGATTTTTACTATTTATTATTCATGTTGAAAAAGCAAAATTTCATCTAATAGTTGGGTCACTTCATTTATTCTTTTTTCATAGTTTTTCAATGATGCTACTATCAATAAAGTTGTTAATTTCTTTAATGGTCATTTTAAAGATTCTCCTATGAAAATATTTAATGAGGAAGCATTAGCGGAAATTTCAGCTTAAAAGTGGCCTCTTAAGGAAAAATAATAAAATAATAGTTAAAATAATAAAACAAGAGTTATGAATTTTGGAGGGAAAAAAAAAAACTCTTTTTTAGTTGTATTTTTTGCTTATCTTCTTATAGATTTAGTCAAATTTCAAGCGTAGACACTCGTTGGATGCATAATTAAATTCCACATCCAACGAGTACCCATTATGCGTACTTTTGAGAGGGATCACATTGATAAAAATTGAAAATACATTACAAAAGCGTGTTCAATTTTTATTAATGTGAGTTTTCTTAAAAGTCTGCATAATGGGTACTTATTGGATGTGGAATTTAATTTTGTATCCAACAAGTATTTACACTTGAAATTAGAGTAAACCTATAACGATATCAGTCAAAAGTAGAATTAAAAAAGTAGTTTTTCTTATTTTCCTTCCAAAATATTTACATGTACCTATCATTTTTTATGTCAAGATAGCTAAAAGAATGATTCTTCCATTGTTTTTGTTCTAGGAGAAAAAGAGGGAAACTAAACGCCAAAGCCCAAAGCTCATAAAGATTACTGGTCAGCTTCAAATAGCTTCATCAAATAAAATGTGTTTCTTTCTAAAGGAATTAATGTGGTTGTAAGTATTAAATATATTCCAAAGATTCCATATCATAAACCATCACCATTTATTTACTCAAACCTCTCGTAAATGCTCTTACTTCTATTTGTTGATATACATAAAGATGTTCTTCCAAGCGACACAACCACAATTATTAGAGGTTTTCTCTAGGGTATGGGAATGGAACACATGGTTACTACAAGTTTTCTGGTAATGGAAAATATTTTGGAGTGCTACGAAACACTTTGTACTAATCAAGAGGTGTGGTTGTCTCTATTGAAAGAAATGAATATATTAGCCCAACATGTTAAAAAACTTAAAGAACAACCTAGATTGAAAGGAGGGATGCAGACTTTAATTAAGGAAGCAACTATTTTGATAGTTAAAGGCTATATTGTTTGTTGCACTCAAATGGACGCTTCAAAATATCCCAAGTTGGTATTCAGGGTACCCACTCTATTAGAATAGCAATGCAATGTATATGTGGATGTTAAAATTATTTTCTATATCTATGATTTCAAAATATTTTGGAAATGGAAAAGTTAAATAGTTCACATTTATTTTCTTAGTCAGATTTATGAACATAGAAAATTTTAGGGGCAAATGTTCGCCCTTTGGCGAAATTAAGGGGTTTTAAATTTTTAGTGGGCGAATATTT
>APFE030095768.1:0-12221 GCA_000404065.3 Pinus taeda | reverse complement strand
TTTTCCTTAGATACATTAATTTCTCCCAATTAGTGTGTCTATCAAATTCCCATTATAATCCAGATCACTATCAAATTCCCATTATAATCCAGATCACTTGCAACAATCAAATAAGTTAAGGAAAACTTCATGAACTAATGATTCCATAGCTAAAAAGTGAAGATGCATGTTTCAAAAAGGCTCATACTTGTGGAATATAATAGATAAAAAAAATAGAGTTTGCAAATTGTGACACATTATAAAAGTGAAAAGCTAAAGATAACAAGGTCATTATTCTCGTTGGATTGGGTTTATATCATATGTAGATTAACCATGTAGATTTGAAATATACTTCCAAGGAAGTATCATGGGAGATATTGGAGGAGAATTTCAAAGTATTTTTAAAGCAAGGTATTTTTGATATGCTAATGTTGGGAGGAGGAAATGTGGAAAATAATGTCAACAACAAGTTCTTCATAAGTCAACTTGTGAAGAAATGAGATCAGGATGATGTAGATGATTTTATATTGTATTAGGGCATCCATATAAATTAAATGACTAGTAAGATCCAATAGACATCAACCCATGATAAACATCAAAACACTTATTTTGTGATATATCTCATATTCCTAAATTTAAAAAAAAAAATCATAAAATTAACTAAATTAAAAATGTATTAAGTCTCCTCTTGAAAATAGATAGGTCAAGCATTCATTTACCCTTTTTCCTCTAGATTGACATCTGTACCCGTCTACGTATGACATCTGTGCATCATATTGCCTCACTTTTTTATGCCTGACGCCTAACCTTTTCATGTACGTTTGACATCTATGCACCATATTAGTGTGACCTTTTTTGGCATATGCCATAATTTAAAACCTTGGAATGTTCTAAAAACTTCTCGAACCTTATTAGTCCCTGCCTCCGGCATAGCAGGGACTATAGCGTTCGATACGCCGTTGACTTGCTATTACTCTTCGCGTTGACCGTCCATTTCTACCGGTTAATTGTTGTTTAACCAAAGTTTATATTACGCACTTTGTGTGCAAAAAAACTTTAACCAAAGTTTTTTGTTTAACCTCTTATTGTTGGCCTCACTTGGCCCGATGCGCGCTCAACTCAATTTATCCTAAGTTCTCCGTGGTGCCTGTTCTCCCGATGTGCGCTCAACTCAATTTATCCTAAGTTCTCCGTCGTGCCTGTTCTCCGTGTGCGCGCAACTTAATTCCTAAGTTTTTTATCCTAAGTTCTCGCCTGTTCTCCGTGCCCTGCATGCAGTGCGCTGCATGCCAGATGTTTGAAGTCTATGCAGAGGCGTCCACGTTTCGAATGTGTTTAATAATAGCATTTCTTTCTTCTCTTTTATTTGTAGCTTGGGTTTGACTCTCTCTTTTTTGCACGGATCGACTACCAGGACAGAGCAAACCGAATAAATCAGAAGACCTTGGAGGTTGTATGGCAGGGTTCCAAGACATTTGGCCCCTCTGCTCAGGTAACCACATAGTCTTGTAAATGTGTCGTACACCCTTGAAGGTTTCTTGGAGATGTCAAGAATACTATGTTGTTTACATGGTATTCTGATCACTAATTCTTTTAATTGCAGATATTTACTGATGCATTTCCTGTTCACTATAATCCTCCGGATCGTTTTCGATATGTAAATTTTTATGGGGATGATAATTCTCCTCCAATTCAGGTAAGTTTTCGGTGGGTAAATTGCAGAATGGAATATGCACACTAATTCCAGTGATCTCTTTATTTAAGTCATGTTCGTGCATAATTTACTGCAGGATGATGCTCTGCTTTTTGACAACAATGTTAAACAACGTGTTCATGATTTTGTCGAAGCAGCAATAACTCAGGTAATTGGTGTTGCTTAGTTCATTCACTTCACCTTTTACATCTAGAATAAACTGTCGAAAATTCAATTTTCCATCTCAGAGAAGTATGAATAACTACTTTAACGCATTCTTATAAATTTTTTTGTTTTACTTCATTGATTGGATATCGTGACTTTCCCTGATTGTGTGCAAGCTAATGTTACCCGTACAAATCATATTATGTGGACAATGGGAAATGACTTTGAATATCTATATGCAGATTCTTGGTTTAGCCAAATGGACAAGTTAATCCACTATGTGAATAAGGTCATAGTTGCATTTGCTCTTGGTTATTCATCATATAAATCTCTTTTTGACATTGTAGCTATTCAGTATTTGATCTTCTTTTCCCAGTTTTGCTTTAGAGATATTTCTCCAAAATCATTTATTACTTGGTCAGTCAGATGCAAAAGAATTCTATTTGAAAGGAAATTATGAATGCTATAGGAAACGGAATTATGCTTATAATACCTTTACCTCGCATAAAATCACATACAAAAAAAACTGCACTCGCTTTACTGTGTTGATTCTTCCCATCACATATGTCTCCTACTTTATACATCGATCTGAGTTTTGATGGAGGTATAGAGCCTTTTATTACCCTGTTCAACTGGGACTCGCCACAAGCTCTGGAGAACAAGTATGGAGGATTTCTTAGCAAAAGATTCGTGTAAGATTCACTGTCAGAATTTTGTTTAAAGTCTTCTGAAAAATCAGGACATTTGATTTTGATATATTGATCACTCTTTCAAGGAGGACTTTGGCTTCTTCGCAGATCAACGTTTTCGAGCCTTTGGAGGCCGTGTAAAGTATTGGCTTACTCTATAAGAGCCATTCATCTACTCGGCATATGGCCATGACTTAGGGATTCTCGCACCCAGCCGTTGTTCGTCTCCATTTGGAAACTGTACAACAGGAAATTCTACAACGAAACCCTACATTGTGGCCCATAATATGCTTCTAAGAACTCATCAGTGCCTCGGCCCATCCCTTTCTTTTGGGCATCTTTTTCCCGTGGGCTCATCATTTGGCCCTTGCCATGCCTGTACAAGTGCCTACCTTGCCCCCTACCATGCTTGTAGGAGCAACCTGGTAAAATGAGTTGCATGCAACTTTCCAACTGTCGAAATAGAAAGATGAATGACATTTGTTTGAATGTTATTTTTTATTTTTATATGTGGGGTCTCCACAATTTATGTCTTTGGTAACTGTGTTTTTCTTTTATTTTGGTTTTCAAAGATCTTATATAGTTCATATATTAATTTTAGATAGTTCTAGACATTGACTAATAAACATTGAGTTATGTACCTGTAGAATGTTATTACGACCATATATTTATCCAGGAATTTTAGAATCACTCTCAATTACATGTGGCGTTTTGGTTACAATATATTGGGCTTTCGCTGCGTTTGGAGGAAGAGATTTTTCAGTTTGATAACAGATCCCAACTCATTTCTTTACCTGTTAATGTGATCCTTGGTTGTTGATCTGGATATGGTTCCGGATTTTGTACTTGGCTGGGAAGGCGTCACTGAACGAATACTAATCCTGTTGCAGACCATCGCGGGCCCACTTGCTGGTCTGCAAATTGTTGGCAAAGTTTCGTAATTTTCAAATGCTGATTAAGGTTTAATTAAATGTCCTTGCTCATTGCATTCACCATTTCTTGTAATAACTGTCTCACAAAGAAATTTGATGTCGAATGTGTATACTATAATCCTAATCCATTTCTACCAATGGAAAATCTTTAGGTATGTCTTTTCATGCTCAATATCTAGGATTTCGAGATATCAACAATATTCTCTAGGGTTTTATTCACTGGCAATTTAATGTTGTGTTGTGCAGGGAAAACCAGTGTCAAAAAAGTACTGGAAGCTGTGAATTACGTTGGTTACCTAGAGCGAAAAATCGAAGACATTTCAGCGGAAGTAGAGAAAATGAAGGTGAACTCTGATCGAAGTGCAAATGTTTCTTCCAAGAAATTTTGCAATAGAACTCCGCTGTATGGAGGGTCGAGTCGGGAACGCCCTGTAGAGAAAATAAACTATGTGGGTTCGGGTGTTCAGATCTAGACAAACACTTTGGAAAATGGGATTGTGTCTATTTCTATTGACCATAGAAGAAGGTGGGCTTGAAGTTGTGAGTGCTGCTTCAACTGGCTTTAACAACAGACTTTACCACACAGTACATGCCAAGGTAGAAATCATTTATTCTGCTAAAAATCCAAGGCTCAGAGAAGTCATGGTTTTATTCACACCTTTTGCATTGCTAAAAATCGAAAGTTTTGGAAGAATTCTGGCTTTTTTCGTAGATAAATAGTAGGACGCCTGCATTCTATTAAGGCCCCTGCTTCTCTTCCTGTGTGTTTTTTAACGATGTAGGCGTTTCATATGTATACTTTTAACATCCACACCCTTTAACAGAATGTGTAGCCTTTGATAAGTACTTACCACACCAAGAATCAGGATCCGTTGAGCTTTAATCAGGATCCAATGACGACAAAAGCTCGATCATAATGCTTTCTGCGGCATAAATGAATGTTTTTGAAGGTCTGTGTAGCCTATATTATGCGTCTATACTAAATAACAGATTTGTCGGAAATGATAGTTTGATAAACCGAATCAGAGTCGTTGGAAGTGAATATCGAGTGATAGAATTATTCAAGGTTATAGAAGTGCTTGAACCACAAATTGGTTAAAAATGCATATTGGCTAATACAGTGGCTGAAGGTTTTAACTTTGACTAAGGTGTCACGAATTTCTTGGTCTAAGACCCTCCTATTAGCATCATTCAACGTACGATGAACTAGTTGACTTGAGAATTGTTTTTGCTTATTTTTAACTTAATTATAGCCTAAGGATTTACAATCATAGCTTTCAGTTTTATTCCAGCAATTTACAACCAGCCTGGAATTTGCACCCCCGGGCAGGGACTACCGCTACGGCAGTAGCTCCCTTGTTTCTATAAATAATCCTCCGAAACTTTGCAGAATCTTCAATTGTTAATTAGAACGCATGAATTGTAAGGGATTTGGAGTTACCTTATCTTTGCAATTCCGACAACATACTCTACCATTGGGAAGAAGAAAAATGACAGTAAGTAAAAGCGTCGTGAGATTTATTATACAAGGTCGATCAGAAAATTCAAAGGCGACAATTCAACACTTGGGATTGAAAATTCAAAGGCGAAAATTCCCGTGATTGAAAATGCCATAATGATCAAAATCAAAACTTAATCAAAATCAAGTGTTTGTAATATTTCATTGTCGTGGTTGGAAGTGCCATAATTAACCTCGTTGGAATCAAAATCAAAGTTAAATCAAAAGCGGGAAGTTCTTAATATTTCGTTTTTGTAATGTCATAACTAAGCTCATTACAATCAAAATCAACATTTAATAGAAAGAATTGGATTCTGAAGATTTTGTTTATGTATTCAAAACGCTTTAATTAAGCTAAATAAGATTAAAATCAAAGTTTAACAAAAAGCAAGGGTTCAATAAGATCAAACAAAGTTTAATCAAAAGCAGTGGTTTTGGAGATTCTGTGATTGAAAAGAGCGTAACTAAGCTCATTAAGATTTAAGATCATAGTTCATTAAATATTAAAGCCATGGTTTAATCAAACACAATATCTGGTTTCTATTAGTGAAAGCGCCATAATTAAGTTAATTAAGATCAAATCAATAACATCGGGGATTTTAAGAGTTCGATTCTATGTACTATAGTTTGGCCAATATATAAATATCGAGTAAAGAGGATTTAATTTGCATTTATATTCGTGTGTGTTGTATCTTTGAAGATGGTTCTAGGCTCGGGGACTATACTAAAGCATCTAAGTAAGGGTTTTAATTTAATTGGACGACCAATAAATCAAATTATTACCACTTGCATAATCCAAAGACTTCTAAGATTTTCAAAGTGTCGATTTTCATTCTTAACAGCATACAATTCTTTAATTTATTTTGAAAGGTGAAAGGGATAAGATATAAGATAATTAGATATTCATATTGAATAGTTAATTAATCAGATATAGTAGATGCGTGTAGATAAACTTCTAAAGCCAAACATTTATATATTCAAGAGATGACAAAAGGCAACAACTAAATGGTGCACAGGTACTAATTTAAACAAACTGTTCAATTAGTTAATCTTCATAATGATAATAACTTTGCAGTGGGTTGCTAGGGAAGTTAATATTTAACTTGGTCTTACCCTAACTCCTATGTTACCTTGAACATGTGATGAAAAACAGAGATGAATATACCAAAAAAATTACTTGAACACGAGTGTTGTTAAAACTAAAGTCAGAATCCTTTGGTTATCTTCAAAAACTTTTAGAAATGTACAATGATGTATCTTGGCTATCAAAAAGGTTCAACCCCTCCTACTTCGAATTACAAATTATTTATAGAGTGCAATTCAAAAATATCTAATATGGTACAATCTTTTACAAAAATAAAGTTTTATCCAAAATGATTTGGATATATCTAATTAATACAATACAAGCATAGATTTTCTAAAACTATTTTGCATATTCAACACACTATTTGAGTGTGTTGTTGCTTGTAACTACTACCTTGAAACTTGTTTCTACTCTTTGTGCTCCTTCTTTCGTTGTACTAGAACTTGAAATTTTGTATTCACCTATTGCTTTTCCTGTGCTCCTGCCTGAAATGTTGCATTCGGTTTACTCAATGAGTTCCAGTAATTTTTCCCACTTTTCATCATCTAGGATTGAAAATTTAATCACTCTTTTGTAGGCTTCATCCACTTCTATATACTTTTCAAATTTTTGCCCTCTGATGATTCTTCTTTTGTGTTCATTGATTTCCTCATTTTGAAAACTTTGCGTCCAATTGCTTTAATCCATAAACCTATAGGTGATACACTTTCTCTTGGCTTTTTTAATTCCTTTTCTTTTAATCTTGGAGTTTCCAAAGTTGTCCAACTGGAACATTGTTCTTCAACTTCTTGTAGTGTATTTTCCCCCCATTTCTCTTGATTTGCATACAGCTTAATCTCTAGTTTTGCTATATGAACATAAGGGGTTGACTTTTGTTTGGTTCTAATGGGTGAAATTATTCCCAATGGATCATAAGGCCAACTGAAGCTTAATTTAAATTTCATTTGTTTAAGTAAATTATCAACTTCTTTCTTTGTTTCTCTGATATTAACAATATATGAACCAATTTGTGCTTTCAACCTAAACTAAGCTTTCTGTTTCGTAGACACAAATGGATTTCATCCATATTCATCCTCTGCCTAATGACTTCTAAAGAAAAAATCCTCATAGGCAGGAAAATTGGCAGTTTGTATGGAGGCAACTCATAACCATAGACTCTGATTTCTGTAAAGATACCAATCTCCAACCTTTGATTTCTCACTAAGATATAAAATTCGTTTACTTTCTATGGACATTCTAGGAACTGTGTGTTGTTTTTCCATGATCTTGCATCTAGGATAGAATCTTAGAATCTCTGGTGCTACCAAACCAAGAATCACAATGATACTACTTTGCACAGTGAAATATAAACAACAGTAAATCTACTAGTACACAAAATATAGACAGCTTTTTACATTTTTCAACCCAACTTCGTTATATTAATCAACATATAATACAACATTCTAGGGCTCCCGTACTAGGGATAATAGCCCTCATACATCCATTAGTACAAGAATACAAAACTGGGGCTTGGTTTCGGTCCATCGAGAACCAATCCACCCTCAACAAGATACTTTGACCATCTGGTTGATGCAATCGAATCTCTCAGCTCTTCTCGGTCGTACCTTGTACTTGACCGGTCCTTCAGCTACCGATATGCAGCTCCTACCTCTATCAATGTTCCATGTCCATTTGGCCACTGAACCTCAACTATCCAATCTCCTCACTAGTTGTGCCTTAGTCCATCAAGGGAACAACACATCGAGACTCTTGTCAAGTTGTTCACAACTCCATTTGTAAACAACTCTCAAGCTGCCCATTATTTCTCCTCATCTACTCAAGGACTTCATTCCACTATGGTCTTCATGCATTGCTCTAATGAAGACCAACATAGGGCGTGGAGGGTTGCTACCTATCACTGTAAGATGTCCATATCCCACAATGAACACAGGCTAGGACGATTTCCCATCATATGTTGTAGATGTCCCTCTCCACACACAAGTCTAGGGCTGCACAAACTACTCCTGGTTGATCAGATCCTTAAGCTCAACAACTGCCACTCTAGCAACCACCTAAGTCCATGAAGATGGTGCACACCTGCTCCAACATGGGCACTATAACTTTGTCCTCCAGCAAGCCATAAATGCCCAATCACTATCCACATTTGGTCCACTCTCACGCTACCCTCCAACAGTCCATGAGTGACCAGGTCCGTTGTATCATCTACTCCTAGTTAGGGCATCCAACACCTAGGAAACCCCTCCACATGGTTGCTAACAGACTTCCAACCTATCCTCTCTTAGGAAATCATCCACTAGCATCAATTCAACCTTAACACATCAATACAATGCATACCTAGCCCTACTCAGCTTTTGTGTCACCCTGGTGCAGTTGGCTACATGCTCAGCCCTCACTCATACTGCATGCACTGGCGTTCTTGCACTCACACGTTCCTGCACTCATGTGTTCCTATAGACGTGTTCCTGCACTCGCGTTGTTGCACTTGTGCATTCCTGTACTCACATTTCTACACTTGCATGTTCCTTCACTCACGCATTCCTACACTCACGTGTTCCTGCACTCACACGTTCTTGCACTCACGCGTTCCTGCAGTTGCGAGTTCCTACACTCGCACGTTACTACACTCGTGATTTCTTTCTTGATGTGTAAACTATGAAATATGATTCTTGGATGTGTTAAATGACTCTCCACCTTATATTTATACAAAATACAAGGGCTACATCAAATCACATGTGTGGGCTTGACAACTTGTCACAAGGTCTCTAAATGCATAGCCAACCTTGACCAAACCCACATATTGACTTCAAAAATTAATATCTTCATTTCTATAGCTCGAATTTCGATGATTTTCATTACGTCTGGTTCTTCTCAGTGTCCTCTATCATCTCCATTCATCACATATATAAATATCCTCATGGTTTTGGCCCCAACGTCGATGGGTACAAAACCCCAAGCTTGGGTTTCAATCCCACAAGGCCATTTTTGGAGCTCCTTCCTCCAAATCCTCGGTCCTCAAGGCTTGGAGTACCCCTCCCAAGATACAAAAATCAACACTGCATCACTGCTCAAAAGACATAATGGCATATGTAAAAACTGATTGGAAAAATAACTGAAAGAGTATTCCTTTGTATTTTTCCTAACCAAAGAAGTCTAGTGGATAATTGATTGTGGTCTGCCTTGTGAATCCAACTTTTTTAATGGAAATATGAATCTCTCTGACTGGTGACACAAAAACAGATATACTAAAATATATCGATGCTTGAAAGATCCCTCGTCACTAAATTTTAGAAATTGGTCTTGGGTGACATATGATAAAAACTTACTAAAATTAAACAGGACTGAGGGTTTCTTTCTAGATGAGAAAATTGACAGGAATCCTAAAATGACTTCATCCACCCATTGATCATTTTGATAACCCAGAAGACAAGAAACCATGGAAATAACTTGCATGGACATTTTTGGAAAAAATGCAAAGAGTATGGCGGATTGGTTTGGGGCAATTCTAAATTCTTAGGCAGAAAAGACTCAAAAATATGAGCTCGCTGCTGAAAGGTAAGATTTTGGTAAATTTCTATGAGGGAATCAGTTGAAAAAGGGTGAAGAGGGCCTTAAGGATTAATCTGCAGAGTTTGACAAATTGACTCAGAAGTTATGGAAAATAAAATTTCATTATTCCTAGCTACTATGGATCTTTGACTGGGTAAATATTGGCTTTCGCACCATGTGATGTGTTAGCGTTTGAGATTTCACCTAGGCTGAGATAGACAAACCTCAAAGCTACATCAAACCATTTCACCTCGTAGCTAGCCCTACGAGGTATGAGAAGGCTCTCTCGGGTCAAACTTGGTGGATTTTTCAATAGGATGGGTTTGACCAATTAGGAAAAAGGATTTTAGGCTAGTAAACTGATAAGGAGGGTTGATTTGAAGTTTTTGGGTTTTTTGGTGGCAATTGGAGGGAGTGCAATTCAGGGTGCGGGGATTGAGCTCAGTTTTTGCAGGTGGGTCTTTGGGGCAAGGTAGGAGTCTATGCTGATGCCTTTAGCTGAAAGAGATGATCAGGGAAGAAAGAAGAGAGGCTAAAGAGGGCAAACAATGAATTCGAATCCTCTCTAGACAGTGGAAAACATAAATTTTAAACAAAATTGAAAGCTGAGCATGGCATGCATGAATTCAAACTTTATCACTTCTTTTGTTTAAATAGCAGCAAGAGATTAAGAAATGGAACACATAAACACACTTACAATAACAGTAGGAAACACACCATAAACATAATGATCCACAAGAATCCTCAATGAAGTCTGCAAAACCCTGGCCTTCCTTTTCCTCAAATTGCAGAAAATACAAGTCAAAAATACAATAGCACTTCTCCCTCTAGAGTCCAACCCTGAGAATGAGTAAGAGAAGGCATAATATAGGAGATCCAACTCCTTTCCCCACCTCTAGGGGTTGATTTCAGCTTCCTAGGAGCTGTTACAACAAATTCTAAATCAATCACTAGATAATAGGCCAGCTCAACAACTTACCTCTAAAACTTAGGAAGCCTATCCATGCATTAAATATTCATTATTTACATCAAAGAAGCTTCTAGAAGAGGTAAAGAAGAGTAAAAGTATCTAATGCCATGAAAGTTACACAAAAATCCATCAATTACATGCCCAAATAGTCAATCCAAGTGAAAATTGTGCTCAACTGGCCGAACTGGTCAAAAACAGGCAAATTTTGCTCTACCGGTCGCACCTCTGGCTCTACCAGTCGCACCTTTTGGCAGCGCTGTTTGAAGGCCTTCCTGGAGTCCAAATCAGATGCAGAATAGCTCATTGGAAAGGTCTGGAAGTATACTTTCCAACCCAACTGGAATTTCTGAATGTGGAGTTGATTTGACCCCTCAAAAATCAAGTCTCCCAAGACTGCTTTCTGTAACTCAAAAAGGGGGCAGAAAGTCAAAATTTGGCTGTATTTTGAGCTTTTGGGTGCCCAAATCTCCACAAAAATTTGAAATCCTTCCATAGGCAAGTGTATTTTTACATGACAAATCCAACCATATAAATTTTTCCCCATTCCGAGCTGTATCGACTACCGGTCTCGTACGGGGTGAGACCGATAGAATGGCCAAAACCTGTGAAATTCCCAAAAATGCCAAAAATGCCTCAAAATTCTAAAAATCTCTTGGGTTTGCTGCCAAAAGGAAGATTATGAGTACCGTGATGAGTAAGAGAAGCTTCGGCCAAGATACTGAGCGGGTTGGTCTTCTTCCTTCCTTTGGGAGCCTTGGTCAACCTCCTTTGAAGAATTTTCATCTTCGCTTTGCAAACATGCATTCTTGCCCAATAATGAGTTTTCATGTTTCTTAGCAAGTTGTTGTTCTGATTGGCCTTAGCCAACAGCCCCTCTAAGTGTGTGTTGACTCGGATAAGCATGGATTCTCTCTCTTTAGGCAGCAAGTCACCGGGCCTCCTACGATTGATGACTCGGTCACTTCGAATTCTCCATAGCTCGTCCAATTCCTTCTCATCCTCCAGCTGTTTGATTCGCTGCTCCAAATATGTGTTTACCCATTTGGCCTTCAACAACTTTGTTTGCAGTGACTGAATCTCGGCGCTTTGCTCGTGGATAATATCCCTGAGCTCTGTGGTAGGAGGAGCAGCGTCAAGATCAATAACTGGAACACCATACACTCTCTCCTCAATCATGGGCTGCTTGCCCCTCTCTGCTACCTGTGCCGATGAAGGAAACGAGGCCCCTTCCACCTGGTGTGGAGATAACACTCACTGCTCTAAAGATGATGACGAGACCCCTTCCACTTGCTTTGGAGAAAGTACTCGTCTAGCTGTTGCAAATAAGGTCCTATGACCTCTCTGATATGTGACCCGAGGAGAAGAAGCCATGTGTCTAGGAATGCAGGTCTTGGGCTGATGTGATGGCCCTCCCTCCTCGTGAACTGCCCCTGGCCCTGGATGTGGCTGTGTGAAAAAATGTCGGGAGATGAAATCTGCCCAAGGAATTCCCTACTGGCTCAGCTGATGGGAAACTACTAGCTGAATAAGACCATGATGGCATAGGCTCCGAAGCTGCTGTGCTGGGGTCTGCCTCTGAAAGATAGTGACCATCCTCTGAGTGTCGTGAAATAAGTATGCTGAGATGTTCATGATTCTCACTCTGGTGAAGTGCATCAATATGCG
>APFE030095758.1:0-10913 GCA_000404065.3 Pinus taeda | reverse complement strand
ATTTCTTTGAACAGTAATCCCAAAACGCAAGGAGAAATACGTATGGGGTTGTGATGAAGAGATATGTGATGAGTGTAAATGACAAGGAAGCATCTAAATCCAAACCATAACTGTATCAAACAAGGTAATGCATGTTTTTGGTGGTCTGCTATGGGCTGCACCCCAATCTTCAAAAGAGATGGCAGTGAGCCTTATCAACCGTTTTTGCTGGAGCTCCAATCGATGTTATATATTCTCTGCTACACTAAGCAAGTGGAATCAATCATACCATAACAAAAATCTATCTAACTCAGAAGAAAATCAAATTATCAAACTGTCATTTGAATTGCATGTGTAAACGAAACTCAAAGTGCTGGAAATGAAATGGAAACAACACTACAACAGAGGGGATCTATGGCTCTCAGGTTGGGCCCTAACCTGAGAGCTATATTCTCCTGATAAAACTCAGGAATAGATCACAAACTGTCTTCTTTATTCATAATTCGAAGTCATGCCAAATTGGCTTACAACAAAATAACGAAACTGGACTGCTTCAAAATTATAACGATAAACCGAAAGATTCAACAACCTATCTAAGGCCAAGGCCTCCATATTTATACAAAAATGATGATCCGCCAAGTAGCCTTGATTCTAGGAGCTCGGCTGTCCAACTGAAGTTTAACTGCGGATTTGTGAGGCAGTCAGAACTGCTGTTCTGGTAGAATAGTTTATGACTGTTGTTCCTGTAGGACAGCTGGCTACTTCTGGAGCTCGGAGGGGAGATTGATTTGAGCTCGGAGTTCTTGGTGGGAATCACGAGGAATGTCCCAATACCGTGGACATCTCTCCACAAAATCAGCAGTGCCACCTTATTGTCTCCTTATCCCTTTTGCGTTGTCTCTTGCTCCCCTTTTTAGTGCCAAAATCTGGAATCAAAATGCATTAGTCACGTAGATAGAATGTCTAACCTTCCTCCTACAAACAACATGAATAAACTAAGAAATGCATGCATAAGCAAATAAAGATGAATGGTTTGAGCAAGTAAAGTAGGCCAAAATGAGCCCAAATTGTACCAAAATTGGGGCTCATCAACCAGCAGCAATGAAACAAAAGAGAAGCAAAAAAAAGGAAGACAACAGAAGATTGCGAGAGCACAGTCAGTAGAGCGATGCAGCATAAAGTGTGGAGACCTGGAGAAGAACAACAGACAGAAGCAGTGACACGTGGAAAATTGCAACACAAGATATGGGATCCAGGCAAACCTAGATCTGAACACATGATCAGGAGATCATGAAATTTTTCTACCTTGGGAGTCTTATGCGGGAGCATTCAGCCGAAGAGAAATTATTGTAAATAATAGTCATAGGGGGGTCAAGCATTCTAGAATTATTTTCCTAAATTACAAGTCAGTGTGATTAATTAGATGTTTCCAAAGTAAATAAATGAAAAAATAGGAAATAGGGAGTGCTTTTAGGCATAAAGCAATGATTGCGGATCATTATGGGATAAGGAAGCTTTTTTATTTTAGAACAAAGAAAAAGATGGGAAAAAGCCTCAAAATGCTTTTGTTAGGTGGATGCATTGCATGTAGAAGATTTTATGTTTCAATCATTATGTAATGCATATCCATTATTATGATAAATAAATAGGCTCTCATTAGAGAGAGGGATTGAGAGTGAGGATGAAGAATGAGAAGCCATGAATAGGCCATGATTTCTCTTGTAAATATTTTATTTCTTAATTAATTAGTTCAGTGATTTTGTGTGCATATGTATTGTCTGGAATCTCAGAAATTATATGGTTCGATTTATGGATTGGTGTATATTTTTCTATAAGTGAGTTTTGTATTGTTGAGGCGTGGTTGAATTACAGTTAAATGCAGATAACAATCTGGCCAAGAGCTCCAAACAAAATATGGTGGCTATTGAATAAAACGCGTGGTAAATAGAAGGCGACTGAGGAATTAATTTGTGTTGTGTTGAATTACAGAGATATTGTGTGAAAAACATTTTTATATTAAGTGAAGCTATAGCGTTAAATGTTGAGATGCATGTCTTATGAGCGGAGTGTTTGAAGTTCCTGGGTTTTGCAGGTCTTGGCTTGCATCAAAGTCATCCCAGATTTATAACAACACAATTATTATTACATATTTATGTATATACATCCATAATCATGATCATAGGCATAATAATGCCACTTAAAAAAACTTGCATCTAGGTGGCAACTATATATTAATTACCTACTTTCAGTGACTTAGAGAGCAACCTTTGACACTAATAATTGATATCACAAAAATGAAGATTAAAAATAATTGTAAAACTAGTTGAGAGAAGATAAGATAATTTTATTAATTTCCATTGAAAGACCACAACAATAAGTCAACAGGACTCGAAGATACATCCAGAGTGAAAAAACAACTCATACCCCTATTATTCAAAAAGTCAAAAGCTAGACAATCGTACTAAAAATATATGACAGATACAAAACCCATGTTGAAAATGAAATGCATGTGCCAAGTCACATAAGTGGTAGAAGTAGAAAGAAGGAAGAAGTAATGGACCCCTAGAATCATCAATCATTGAGAAAGGGTCCAATGGACTGTTGAATAATCTCATCCAGAGAGAACACAACACAAAAGGGGCCAGGATCTCAATTAACAACCGTGTGTCATTCGAGGTGGAATTATCGCAACACCTATCTTCCCTCCTAGCATATGGGACTAAGAATGAAACCCTATACTTGCATCTAGTTATGCCATGGGACCTATCTAAGGGAACCATAAATAATTTTTACTTGTATAAATATATTAGTTGCAATATACATATTACTACTTAAATAATACTTGGGACTCGGTCTTTTCCCTTTTTAGAATAATGGCTTCCCACTTGGTATAGATGGTTGCTCTGTAAACAATCACTACTCCTAAATTTAATCCTTAAAATCTACTTTATATTTCTCATTGTTGTAGAAACTACTAGAAAGAATAACCACACCAAATGAAAATCTTGTTTGGTATTTATTACCTACTAGCTATGTTCTAAGCATCACTTATCAGCAAAGTTTCTTACTAGTATCCTCTTTTTCAACATTAGATGTCATAATTTACTAATGTCTACATGCATCACATGCATTATTTTCAAAACATTTATTTTCTTGAATAATTGCCACTTTTTTATATAGTTTTCATTCTTTAGATTGAAAAGATTCCCCAATGGTGATTTTACTGTACTAGTTTTTAAGAGTTTTCTCAGACTATACATTCAATAGCTACCCTCTCTTCAATAATTTTGATCTCTTGTTATAATAATGATTAATTTGAGTTATAAAGTCCATGAATACATCATTTATTGGGATTGGGTCCTAGTTTCTTAATATTTATAATTTTATAGTATTTTGTCAAATTGTGTGCACTAAGTTTTGGTTTTTAAGAAGTTTTGAACAATTTGATACTATGTCAAATTCAACACTTAAATCAAGTCATCAACGTCGAACATTATAAATGGAATTTACTATAACAAATTTAAGCTTATGTGGAACTCATTTAATTGTAAAGAACTAAAACATTTGTGTTTATGTCAAGTTTCATGTTGTGCTAAATTTAGAGATGAATTAATCATTTATTTTACACTTAATGAGAAATGTATGATTTTTTAGTGTATTCACAGAAATGAGGTATTGCATAAAGTTTCAAATTGTGACATACACATATAAGGGAGTATAACAAAGCAATGGAATAAACTGTCAAATTTCTTATTTGTGTCTTCACAATGACTATGCCTTGCATGGTCTATAATTGTTATGTAATATAAGATGGAAGTGATGCCCACCGTCATCCACTTAGCAATAATTTTAATTTAAGTGTATTTCTACATTTGTATTGTCGTTATCATCTTCTGTACTAATGAAAACCAAATGTTGTCATTGAAACATATTGAAAGTTCACCCTATTATTAGTTTGAATTGCAAAGGCTAACTTTTCATGTTGTTGGACAGCTATCACAAATCATCATAGTTTAAGGTTCATAGAAAAATTAACAAATTACATATCATCTTTGTGCTGCCATAAAAAAGTCCTGGAGTGTTGTAACTTCTAGATGATGAAACCCTTCTATGCTTCCAAGAGATTTGTCAACATTTCGAGGTAGTATAATTTATTAATGAGGGACGCTAAGGAATCATGAACTCACAATGTTCTTTTGGTTAGATGGTTCACTTGCAAAGAAGCTCGTTAACTACCCAACCTTGAAGGTTTCTTCATCTCCTCTCTTATGCCACATCTAGTTTTCTCGAGCATATTTTTCATTCTGTGAGTCTAGAAGAGCTTCCCTAATGTGGTGAGAAATCTCATTGACCTATTTTTTGGTTACTTGTTAGAAATTAATAAACTTATCTTGTCTCACCTACTTAGGTGATTGTTGATATCCAATTCAATCTCCAAGTTGTTCATTATTTAAATAACACCATGCAAAGCAGAAAATCACAAATAAATATGCAATAAAACAAATATCACAAAGTTGAAATTAAAGGAAGGAAAATCTTGTATTGGCATTGAGAAACACCCAACAAATTTGTTCTCAACTAGTGTATATTTGGTCCTCATATATCTCTCAATCAAGCTTCTTATGCATGTTTAAGATTATTTCACTCATTTTTATATATCTAAACCTTCAAACAAGCTTCTTATGCATGTTTAAGATGATTTCACTCATTTTTATATATCTAAACCCACTTTAATCATGTGTAATTTTGAATTGTGTTTGTAGTTTTTTTTTTTTTTCCTTCTATTCTATTTGGTTCAAGGACCTCAGAGATTGGTGACCACTACGTCCATGAAATCTAGGCAGATCCACCCAAATGTATCACTTCTCGCCAACTCAATCCTAGAGCTTGCCCTAAGAGTGTCGAGAGAATTGAACCCGTGACCTCTCAATAGAAAAGGTGCATTAAAAATGTGGATTCGACCAATTGAGCTAACTCCAGGGCTCAATTGTGTTTGTAGCCCATAGGAAAAACTAATTTAATATTTCTAACACCAAATATTTCAGGGAACATGTTCGCCTAATGTTCTATAATATGCATGCCTCCTTTTCACCCAATTGCATTTTGATCAACCTAAAATATATTTAATGTTGAATTGCATTTGTATCCTTAGATTTTTTCACCCGATTGCATATGCTAAACCTACTCAAGTATGTGTAATTTTGAATTTCATGCACAATTTACAGGAGAAACTAGTTTGAATTTAACAACAAAAATTTCAGGAAACAAGTTCTCTATATGTTCTATATTATGAAACTAGGGAAAAAATCCACCTTAAACGACTCATATGGTGGAGATGCTATTTTTATTGGATTCCTATTTCTGAGAGGTGCAGGATTAATCTAAAGATCATCTCATTCTGACAAGTAGAAATGGAATTATGAATTTATTTCTTCTATGGACAAATTGTCAAGGTCGGCGAGAAGCCTAATGTAGGCTCATGAAGCCCAACAGACGTGTCTCTTCATCCTCAATGTTGTGTATATATAGAGGTGTCATTTTCCTCATTTGGTCACTCATCACTCACACATCTTTCTCTCTCTTCATCTAATTGGGTCATACAAATTTCAGGGCAACTTGTTCCTCTCCAAACGTGCGAAGGTTTGACTGGGTTTTCTGATTTTTGCATTGACCGAGTTGCAACCATCTTTGACCAGTGTTGACCAGCTAGTGTTTGACTTCGTTTGATTGCGATTTTTGTGGAAATATCTCTGTTTAGGCAATCTGCATATTTGGGCATAAAAACCAATATTTTATGGTATGTTTGACCAGCGTTGACTGCAACAAGTTTGACCGCAGCTTTGACCATATTTGACTGAGAATGTCTAGACCGTTTTGGGCTGATTTGGACTTTTGCTGAAAGCCGAGTTCACTGGGTTTGACCGAGATGATTTGGAGGAGGATTTTTGCTAGTTTTGCCAACATTGACTTTCTGGTTAGGGCATCCTGTTGATTGTTGTTTGGCCGGACTCTTTTGACAGTGTTTGGGCAAGTGAATTTTGTATGATGTACTCTCTCTCTTTGTTGAACTTTTGAAGAATAATAAGAAGATTTGATTAAAGGGTTTTCCCCACATTGGGGTTTTTACATGAAATCCACCAAATATTGTGTCCTCTTATCTTGGCTTGTCTTTTTTTATTATTATTTATGTTCTATCTGCATTTACTATCATGTTAATGTGATTACTAATATAGAAATTGATATTGGGCTAATAAGAAAATTTGAAGTAAATTTCTCTAAAGCATAGAACATACCATTGTTATCTAAAATTAACATGGTATCAAAGCTGAGGTAAAGACAAATCCCAAGCAAGAGTGAGAATAGAAATCATTGAGATTTGTTGGACAAGGACAATATTCAAATGGCCTCCTCATCTTATTTTAAATCTGATGACAAGCTCAATGATAAGTCTGATTATCATGCATGGAAGATGTCTCTTGAGTTGACTTTGGAAGAACATGATGCTATGGACTATGTGTAAGGAAAGATTGTTGAACCTCCTTCAAATGCACTAGTTGCCGCTAAGACAAAGCACAAGAAAAGTGAAGCCAAAGCTAAGAAGATCACTAGGGATTCTATTCATAAGCATTTAGTTGCTTACATCTCTAAGTTGGGCACATCTAAGGAGATGTATGACAAGTTGGTTAGCATGTTCAAAGCTAGCAATGCAAACCAAGTTCTCTTCCTCAAAAACAAGTTGAAGGACATAAAGAAGGGAAGATGAGAAGATATCCAATCCTACTTCATGAGGATCACCGAAATACAAAATGAACTTTTACGTATTGGTGAAGTTATAGCTTACAGGGAGCTCACTCTCATTTCCCTTAGAGGTCTCCCTTGTGAATGGGATGTGTTCAACACTACTATCCTCAACAATGACCGGATTCCAGGGTTTGATGAATTGTTGACTAGATGTACTCAAGAAGAAACAAGGATGATAGAGATAGACATGCCTTCAAATAGGAATGATCCTATCACATTCTCTGCTCATGCTAAAAAGAAGAACAACGCAGGTTCAAAGAAGCAATGTCAAGGAAGACGAGGATTGAAATATGGAAGAAAGGGTAGATGCTTCATGTGTAATAGGTTTGGCCACTATGATAGGGAGTGTCCTAATAAAAGGGATACACCTCAGGATGATGACAAAAACAACCACAAAAATTTCAGGGGCAACAAAATCAAAGAAATGGAAGATTCAACAACAAAGGAAAAATGAATGCTCTGGCTACTCAACATGGAAATGGTCAACCTCTCAAAAGATCAAGAAACTCTAGGTATGATGAATCTAATGTTGTAGATAACAAGAAAAAATAATTTTATCATATATCCGCCCTCTCTACTACCTCTCCTCTGGATACCTTGGAAAATTGGTTGATTGATAGTGGTGCCTCAAGGCACTTTACTGGATATAAGGAGGCTCTTTAAAATATGATATAAAAGGATACAAATTTGTAAATCATTCCTGGAGACAATGCCACCTATCTCGTGAAAGGAGTTGGGAATGTTACTCTTCAATTAAATCAAGGTAGAACCATTCATCTACAAGAAGTAATATATGTACTTGATATAAATAAGAACCTGATATCCATCTCGGAAATGAAGGATAAAGGATTCAAGGTGGCATTCATTGATGGAAAGGTACATGTTTGGAAAAGAAATTTCAAAGAGGCATTTACTCTTGCATTTAGGGTTGATATCCTATATCAAGTTGGAGGAAGTCCATTTGGAGCTATGTCTTGCGTCAAATCTCTTCAATCAGAATTATGGCACCAGAGTTTTGCCTATATTCATTATAAGGCTCTACCCGATGCAAGGAAGATGGTGCCAGGTATGCCCAAATTTAAAGTAGAACATGAAGGTGTTTGTCAGGGATGTGCTGAAGGAAAACATACAAGGAGACCATTCCCATCAAGTGATCTATCTGGTATGTTTCCTGTGACATCTTTGGGAGGATATTTATATTATGCTATATTTGTGGATGACTTGTCTCACAAAACTTGGATTTATTTCTTATAGAAGAAGGATGAAGTGGTCACATGTTTCCGCTCTTTCAAAGCCCTGGTTGAAAATCAAATAGGGAAGAAGATCAAAATATTGAGGATTGATAATGGAACTAAATATGAATCAAATAAGTTCAATGAATATTTTAGAGAAGCTAGCATTAAGAGGGAGACTAATACCGCATATACTCCTGAGAAAAATGGTGTTGCTGAAAGAAAGAATCATTCCATTATAGAAGCCACCTATGCCATGCTTCATGATCGAAGCCTTCCAAAGTTCCTATGGGAATAAGCTACCAACTACCCTGTATGTTCAAAATAGATGCCCTCATCAAGCCTTGGACTCCAAAACTCCCTAAGAAGTTTTCACCGGTGAGAAACCTGATGTTTCCCACTTTAGAATTTTTGGTAGCTCCACGTATTTTCATGTGTCAAAAGAAAAGAGAAGCATATTGGATGCATATGGGAAGAAAGGAACATTTGTAGGCTACAATGAAACTTCTAAGGCATATATAATCTATGTTCCTGGTTAAAGATAAGTGGAAATAAGTCATGATGTCACCTTCGATGAAGATGCTACCCTTGGGAAGATTAGGAACCGTCTTATTCCAAGGAAGGAAAAAGAAGAAGATACAAGAAAATAGGGAGAATCACAGGATGAGTTGATGCCCGATGTTGAAGAACCGATGGATCCCATTGATTCACCTCCTTATGAGCGCTCCTCCCCAAAATGGAGGCCCTCATGGCTCAAGAACACTCTCGAAGATGCCGAGAGACATATTGCACCAAGGGGGACAATTTGTGAAAGTAAGAATCCGAATAGGTACCAAGGGTACTTAGCTGCCATGAGAACCATTGTTCAAAATGAGCCTTGCAAATTTAAAAAAGCTATGAAGTACCAAGTTTGGAAGGATACCATGAACAAAGAATATGAGCTGATTACGAAGAATGATGTCTGGGATGTGGTTACTAGACCCAAGGACAAATCCATTGTCACCTCGAAATGGCTCTACAAGATCAAGCATGGAGCTTATGGAAGTGCTAAAAAGTTCAAGGCCAAGTTTGTTGCTAAAGGCTTCTCTCAAAAGGAAGGTGTGCGCTATGATGAGATATATGCACCAGTTGCTCGATATACCACCATCCGTTTGATCATTTCCATTGCTGCCTCTCAAGGATGGAATTTACATCAAATGGATGTCAAGATCACCTTCTTGCATGGTTCACTTAAGGAGGAAGTCTATGTTGAACAACCTGAGGGGTTCGAAGTTCAATATCGAAAGACACATATATACATGTTGAAGAAAACCCTCTATGGGTTGAAGAAAGCTCCCTGGGTTTGGTATGAGAGGATCGAAAAATATCTGATGAAGCTAGGATTTACAAGAAGTGAAGTTGATCCATCCTTTACTTTAAGGTTGAAAATGATAGACCTCTCATCTTGGTACGTTATGTGGATGATCTCTTTTTGGTGGGTGCAAACTCTCTTATTCATTAATGTAAGAGGGAGTTGGCTTCCAAATTTGAGATGAAGGACCTAGGATTGATGAACTACTTCCTAGGCTTGGAGATTTGGCAAAAACCAAGTGAGATTTTCCTTTCCCAAGGAAAATACATTGTGAAGCTACTTGAAATATTTGGGATGGTGGATTGTAAGTTCGTGACTACTCTGATGGAACTTAACTTCAAGAATTTATGCAAACTACTGCTGGCCTGATTTGGGAAATCATTTTGAGTATCGTCAACTCGTGGGGGCCCTAATGTTCTTGGTAAAATCCCGTCTGAACATATGCTTTGCAGGGAATACATTAAGTCAGTTTATGGTCGAGCGTCATGACATACATTGGATTGCTGCCAAGAATCTCTTGAGATATCTCCAGGGCATAATCACCTACAGATTGAGATACACTGTTGGGATTTTGAGGCTCCATGGTTATTTTGATGCTGACTGGGCTAGTAGTGTGGTGGATCATAAGAGCACATCGAGATGTTGCTTCTCACTATGTTCTGATTCGATATCCTGGATGAGTAGGAAGCAGAAATCAGTTGCTTTGAGCACCGCCAAGGCCAAATATATTGCTTCTAGTATGGCCTTCTATTAAGATGTTTGGTTGAGGAAGCTCTTTAGTGAGCTGTTTGGGCATGTGCTAGATACCACCGTGATCCACTGCAACAACCAAAGTGGGATTCGTCTTTCTGAGAATCCTGTGTTTCATGACCACTCTAAGCATATTGATATCAGATACCACTTTATTCGGGATATGGTACAACAGGGAGCATTAAGGCTTCGTCACATTGGGACTGATGATCAGGTCACAAATATTCTTACGAAGCCCTTAGGGAAGGTCAAATTCTTAATCTTCCATGAACGACTTGGAGTTGTGGAGAGACCCTCTTATGAGTGTCTCGTTTGAGTTTGATATTAATCTCTTAGAGCTCCGGGTGGCTTGGGGTACTTCTTGGAGCTATGAAAAATCATAGGGTGAGTGGTTCACCTTCTCCTAGTGATGTGTTGTGTACAGGCTAAGTGGTTCACCTTCCCCTATGATACCCCATGATGGTTGAGATATGCATAGGATGAGTGGTTCACCTTTTCCTATGGCATATGATCAAGATGAGTGGTTCACCTTCTCCTGCCAATACATCCTACCCATGCAGTCCAGGACTCATGTGAAGTACCTCTCATCTGGCTAATGAGTAGGGAAAGAGGATATGGACCATAGTACTATCGATGGACGCATCGTGTATTACCATACTCCATATGCTAGGATGTTTGATATTGAACTGGGACCAATGGAGATTGACTTCAGGTTAGTGGCGAGTGGTATGATACATTCTCGATCATTTCTTATTCATTATTTCTTCTTGGTTCAGCAGAGCAGAGCAGGGATGTCAGGG
>APFE030095753.1:0-29277 GCA_000404065.3 Pinus taeda | reverse complement strand
ATATTAAAAAAATTGAAAAAAAATGAATATTTTTGTACCAAACGATTTTTTCCCGATTTTTCCGATTTTTTCCGATTCGTTCCCCACGCCGATTTAATCCTGATCGCGCTTTTAACAACATATATATATATATATGAAAAATGAGATATTTCTTACACAAATTCTGATTCATGATACAAATTCACTGATTCAAACATAGATCTTCATCTAGATGTAAGTTTTACAAAGTAACATTATGCATACAAAATTACAGATACAATTGTGACATAAATGATAAATGATATATTATAAATTTATAATACATATTCAATTCATCAATGATCCAATAGGAGAAAGACAAGATAGTAAGATAAAGATATTGTAGTTTTCTCATTAAGTCATCAAAATCAAAATGTGTTATTGTTTACATAGGTAGTGCAATGTCAATGGAAAGTAGAAATAGCAAATACAAAACGACTACAACTAGAAGTCTACAAGTATACAAGCCTCAAGGCAGTAGGTAGCTCATGACTCATGAGTCATCAATCCTCAAAGTCATCATCAAAATCAGCATCACTGTCTTCATCATCATGGTCACCACTGCTCTCCTCTATTGCATCCTCCTCCTCTGTATGCAAAGTCATCTCTGCATCTGCTAGTGTGGAGGATGACCCCTCTATAGTATCACCATCATCAAATCTGATAGGCTCTAACACTTACTTGTTGCTTGAAACACCTTGAAAATGCTCCCACACCCTTTGCTCCTTGTTCCCAAACACCCATAACAAACCCACATCAAACTAAACAAGTGAATGTGCAAATAGAATGGGGAAATACGCCTTTATAACGTTGCGTTGATTCTTGATTTCCGAATTTGTGTCTGAAAATTGAGACGTTACAGATTCGAAATGTCCTGATCGGGACATGTTCCGAATTCGAAGTGTCCTGCTCGGTCATGATGTGTCCCGATTTTCGGACACGAACCCGCCCGAATCATGTCCGATTTGCCAGATTCGGGACATGTAGGGCTTGGGGGACGAATCCAGTTTCATAGGTGCACATGTGATTCACTGCATTATATTTCCGTTGTGCAAAGTAGTTTACGGTTGAGATTCTTGGTTTGGTAGCGTCAATGATTTTAAGACACTAACCTAGACTCAAGGTCGTGGAAATTCAACATTTAGCTCATGTTTTATTTCAGTTTTAGCACATATAACCTCACATATAAAGGTCGATTTTGGAGTCTTGGATGTAAAGCCTCATCTATAAAGGCTAATTTTGGATATTTGCATCATGTAATCATCTGTTGGAGTTAATATAAATTTAGATTTCCTTCTAAAATGTCATTTATGTCTCATTCTTTCTTTTCTTGGAAAATAATGTGTTATATATATATATATATATATGACGTTTCGGCCACGCTTCCATTTTCCGGGGGTCGCGTTTTGGGCTGTCCTTGTTTCAGAAACTTCTAGACGTTTTGGTGTTTCATGCAACGTAGCTTAAGGGATAATTGTTAGTAAGGTTGGAGTCTTACAAATACCCAATGCCCTTTTTCGAACTCTTTTTCAGATCTATGTTGATATGCTTGTGGTTTCATTTGATTATTAGCTATTGCTAAATTTTTTTTTAATATTGTGATGATCTCTTGCTTTCCATCTAATCAATTCGTTACTGCTTGGAATTAGTGTCAATCAACACAAAGTCCTTTCATTTCGGTGGTTCATAACCACATAAGACTTACAAGGGAGTATTTTTAGCCGATGTGTGATAGGTAGAATTATACCAACATTCAGTTAAATGTAATCAATGGGACCAGTGTTGCACGAAGCGCCCCCCCCGGTTCCAAGCCCCGAAGCGCGTCCCGTACGGAAGCGCCTAGGAAGCTTGGCCGGAAGCGGCGCTTCCGAAAATTCGGAAGCGCCGCTTCGGCATTTTTAGACGCTTCCTGGAAATTTGGAAGCGTTGTACGGAAGCGTCGCTTTCGAAGCGCCGAAGCGCGCTTCGTACGGCGCTTCGGGTGTCGGAAGCATGGCGCTTCGAAGGAGGAAGCGTACGCTTCCCAGACGCTTCCGTACGCTTCCAGAAAAGCTTCCGGAAAAGCGTTTAGAAAATCGTTTCTTTTTTTCAATTTTTTTTAAATTTTAGGTGAGTTTGCTTGTTGGGGTGGGTCCACCTTGGGTTAGGGTGACGAATGAAGGCAAAAAATATATATAAATATAGCAGAAGCTCCCTCATGGTAATGTTAAATTCTTAAAGTAAAATGATGAAAATGAAAATATTTCATCCTTTTACTTAAATTTTTAACATTACCATGAAATGACTCAGGGTGTTTGAGAGTGGTTCCAGCCTCATTGGACTTCATATGGAGAAAATAGAATTTCATATTCTATTCAAAATTCAGCAGACTTAACAGTTTTCAGGAATTCAGGATCAATGGGATTGTGGCATTTCATTAGATTATATCAAGTATGAAAGTATGCGATTAGCATTTAATCAAGAGCACCAAGCCCTATATGTACCCTAGTGTTGGTGGTGTTAATTGTTGAACTCCTTTGTCACGCCCTTAGCAAAAAATTACCTATCAATCAAGTCAAAATCATCGACCAAGCATGTTAAGCTTTTTCTACCATAACTTAAGTCTTGAATTAGGTAGTTTGATCAAAATTGGGAAATGTTGACTAATATCCCTAAACAATCGAGGTAGAGGCAAAGGCTAGACAAGAGGAGAAGAATCTAGATTCTAGATGGTTGATGCATCTAAATGGTTGATGCTCGAATAGTTAATCATTAATGTACAATGGATCTTATATCTATCCTGATTTATGCAAAAATATGCATGTTTTCATGTCTTCTACAATTAATTTGGTATTTGGGATGTTTGTTTTGAGTATAAATGCAAAAAAATATAAAAATATATATATAGCAGACGCTTCCGCGAACGCTTCGCTTCCTAGATTTTTGGAAAATGACACTTCGGCGTCCCCGCTTCCAAAAAACGCTTCCGCTTCGCTCCCGCTTCGTGCAACATTGCTCCTCAGCCTCTGCACTAGCTTCTCTCTAGCCCGGACTGATGACAGTCCCTCTGTGTCAACCCTTCTTCTGTCCCTTTCTGCAAGGAACAGCTTCTATCACTTGAAACAGTTGTTTTCTGCTCCAGATGCTCTACTTCCGCTGATGCCTTCAGCTCTCCTGCGATCTGCAACCATGCTCTGATACCATGTTGAAATTTCTAAGTCTAATTGTTAGAAATTTTATCTGTATTCTTCTGGTTTATTTCTCCTACTTGTTAATTACAAACAAGTTAATTAAACATATAAACATCGAAATAAACACAATACAGTCTCAACCATCTACATATCAACAGCTGAAGGAAATAGCAAATACACAAGTGACACTGTTATTTTTGGACAAATCATCCCAAGAAAAACCCAACTTGGGAAAAACAGTGTAGCAATTATGAGAGTTATTTATTATGCATTACATCCTTGAGTATAGCTAAGTGCCAAACTGGTTCACCCAACAGAGGAAAATAACCAACAGTAATACCTCTCTATTCGGAAGCAGATATTCAAAAAATCTGCACCATGAAATCCTCTCCAGCACAACTGAAGCACTGTGTCAGCCCTCTGAGGCACTACGCAACCTCTACGGCCTTCTGCATCACTCCTGTTGCATTCTGCGTGGATGACGTAGGCTCTAAGGCCTCTACGATATCTCAGCTAGCCTCTGTGTGGCCTGCTCTGGCTTTTGTGCATGCGTCTCTACCTCTGCGCTGGTCTCTTGGCACTATCTCTGCCTCTCTGTCCAGTACTCACTGCCCTTCGTTGCAACCTGATCACTGATTCGATTTTTCTTAGCAAACCTCGCTCTAGAAAATCGAATGACTGATCACTCTGGTGTATTCTCCAACTGACCCTCAAGCCTCCTCTTATATTTTTCCTATTGGTCCTTCAACAGCCGAGATTACATCTCTAATCAACGGCTAAGATTAGATTTGGCTTGATCCATGTCTTTTGGAACCTTCTAACCCAATTTTATATTATTACCCATTAATATTTTATTTTTCCTAAGTTTAGACTTAGGAACTCCATTAAAAATATTAATTATTTTAATATCTCCTAAACCGGGTACAATCTACCCAAACCATTGTTGGGTCTTGGAGATCTCGTGTGCTTTAGCCTCTACACCAATTTTCATGGCTAGAGCACATCTGATGCTACCCCAAATCAATAATACGCCTTCACAGAAAAAAAAAGACAGTGGCCACGACCTCCAGAGAGGGCCCCTCCACACGACAACAACAGATGGACAAGGTCGTGGAGGAGTACGAGGACAACTTCACCTCCCCCACAAGGGTGCCTTTGCACTGTCAGGTCAATCACACCATCGATCTGACCCCAGTTGTGTCACTGCCCAATGGACCAATCAATCGGTGCTCTGTTCTGGAGAACAACGAAATCAAGAGGCAGACTCAGAAGTTGTTGCAAAAATGTCACATCCGGTCGAGTTCATCGCACTGTGGGAGCCCGGTCGTGTTGGTACAAAAGAAG
The DNA here is from genome assembly GCA_000404065.3 of Pinus taeda. Classification (NCBI taxonomy): domain Eukaryota; kingdom Viridiplantae; phylum Streptophyta; class Pinopsida; order Pinales; family Pinaceae; genus Pinus; species Pinus taeda. The sequence goes on along the minus strand of APFE030095753.1, from coordinate 24,745 downwards.
GATGGGACTTGGAGTCTCTGTATTGACTATCAGGCGTTGAACAAGATCATTGTCCGGAATAGGTACCCGATCCCACGGATTGATGACCTTCTAGACGAACTCAAGGGGGGCAAAATATTTCAGCAAGATCGACTTAAATTCCGGATATCACCAGGTACCAATCGAACTCTTTGATGTGTGGAAGGTTGCCTCCAAAGTCAAGGAGGGCCTTTTCGAATGGTTAGTTATGCCTTTCGGGTTGAGGAATGCTCCTGCAACCTTCATGAAGCCAATGGATGACATCTTGCAACCATTCACCAACTCATTTGTAGTGGTATACTTGGATGACATCCTGATCTTCAGCCAGAGTTGGGAAGAGCACCTCCACCACATCCGACAAGTTCTCCAAACACTGCAGCAACACAAGTTGTGTGCCAATTTGGAGAAATGAACTTTTGGCATGACCCAGGTTCAATAACTGGGATACATTATTGATGAACAAGGGGTGCATGTGCATCCAACCAAGATCCAAGTCATTTGGGATTGGGCAGCACCAACCACTCTGACAGAGCTCCTAGCGTTCTAGCACTCGGTAATTTCTATCATAGGTTCATGTTGAGATTCTCTCATATCACTTGGCCCTTGAGTCAAGTCACCAAGGGAAGAGCAACAGCAAAATTCTTTTGGTCTGAATCTCAACAGAAGGCATTCGCAGAGTTGAAACATCGCCTATGCTCTGCACTAGTGCTCACATTACTAGACTTGCAACAGTTATTTGAGATCGAAATAGATGCCTCTGACTATGCTATTCAGACAGTCCTTACTCAACAAGGGCATCCAGTGGCATATCACAGTGAAACACTTTCAGACATAGTCTGGAAGTATCCCACTTATGACAAAGAGTTGTGCAGGCCTGCCGACAATGGAAGCATTACATTTTGGGGTAGGAAAAGGTCATCCACACAGACCACCGACCCTTGCAATTTATACAGACACAAGGGAAGCTGCAGAATGATCGTCGTCAAAAGTGGTCCACATACCTGCAACAATTCCATTTGAATATCAAGTATAAGAAATGCAACATCAATAATGTTGCACACTGCCTCAACTGACCACCGATCATGGCGTTAACCACCGTGCTCAACTCTTGTGGGCACGAGAATTCTGATTGGCCACTTCTCTACAAAAGCAACCCAGAATTCGGCCACACATACCAGACGCTCTTGGAGGGACAACAAGTTCCAGATTTTCACCTCCAGGATACCTTGTTATTCCACCTGGGACACCTTTGTGCTCCTTCAAGCGAGCATGCCAAGATGATTTGGGAAGCACACTACAGTCAAGCCGTTGAGCATTTCGAGATGGAGAAAACGGTGACAGTACTACAAAAGTATTTCTATTAGCCGAATCTTCGACAAGATGTCGGAAAGTACATCTAAGCCTGCACTTCCTGCGCCATTGCCAAACCGACCATCAAGAAGCAAGAAACAAGGCCTCTATACTCCGTTGCCTACCCCTAGTCGACCTTGGCAATCCATCTCCATGGATTACATGTCAGACCTTCCTTCTACTAAGCATGGCAACAACTGTGCTTTTGTGGTTGTCGACAGATTCTCGAAGATGGCCATTCTGGAAGCTTGCAAGAAGAATATCACAGCAGAAGCCACTACTAAATTCTTCTTTGAACGAGTGTGGGTACACTTTGGGATCCCATAGTCTATCATCTCAAATCGGGACAGCAGGTTCCTTAGTACATTTTGGTCCACTCTTTGGTCGATGTTGGACACCAAGCTCACTAAGTCCACAGCTTTCCATCCCCAAACTGATGGCCAGACAGAGGTCGTCAACAAGAGGATCGTACACATTTTGCGCATGTACAACTGAAAGCATCCACGTACATGGGATGAGAGCCTCCCCTATGTCCAACACAACTATAACCGGGCTCTCCATAGCTCAACTGGCCACAGACCTTTTCAAGTGGGCTTGGGATTCCAGCCACTATGTTCCATTGATGTGGCCATACCATTTGCAGCTACTCACGCAGATTCGACACATGTCCAGTGAAAAGCCAATAAGGAAAATAGCTTCATTGAGCACATCCAACATATCCACCAGCAAGTCCACGACATTCTGGAGAAATCAAATGCCGAGTACAAGCAACGACATGATCAACATTGGGTTCCACACAAGTTTCAGGTGGACGACAAAGTCTAGTTGCATTTGCAAAAGGAACGCCTTACCGGAGCCTATCGGAAACTCAGACCACTCTGATATGGTCCTTACACCATTACCAAGGTTGTGGGAGACAATGCTTTTCATCTCAGCATTCCCCCATTCCTTGGCCTGCACCTAGTGTTCAATGTGGACCACCTTCAACCATACTTCCCACCATTGTTGGACACATCAGACATTGCAGAACAGCTCACATCTACAGAGTTAAATCCAGATTAAATGGAACAAGCCACAACTGATCAGATCATGGACACGCAGATCAAGAACACTCGACAGCAAAGGATCCAACTATATCGAGTTGTCAAAGCAAACCAACTCCTTCACCAGGGCAAGTGGCTCACCAAGAACCAAGTTCAGAAGAAGTTTTCTCATCTCATGGAGGAACTCAATGCAATGGGGAGTCGGGACCATTGCTTCCTAACGGGGGAGGAATGATCCAGGTGGATATTGGTGGCCACCTGCCTATTCCACTTGGACCCCCACCATTGTTTCTTTCAGTTTTTCAGTTTCCTTAATTGTAGCACAATCTACTATTTTTGGCAGTTTTCCGGGTCCTAAACTTTCCGAAGCCGTTTTGAGGCCCACAGATAGATCTCTCTAACGAGGTATTGTGTGCATCAAACGGAGATCGTATGCCAAAGTTACGACCCCAGGAAGTTGATGTACCAATTTACCCAAACGGGGCCCATAGTTTGGCGCTTCATCTCCTAGGGTTAGGTTTTTGGATGTTTAGGGTTTTCCATTGTTTCTCAATAATAAATACGCATTTGAGCCTCATTGTAACAAAATTCAGAGGCATGTATCCGCCACATATGTTCTCAGAGATAAGCTACCATCGCCCTAGCTAGTCTTATTATTCCCATTCTGTTTGTAAGCATATTTCAGTATTTGATATTAATGAAATGAAGTGTTATTTCTACTACATCTCTGTATTTATGGTTATATCTGTAATTTGTTGTGTTCTTGTTGAAATCCGAATCAACATTGGGTCCTGTTACCGCTCAAACTAGCAAGGGTCCTAGGAGGGGATCCTATAGACCAACTACTAGGTCAAGAGGCAATAATGGAGCGATAGTCCATTGTCACCTCAGCTAAGACTCCTTGCTCTTTACAGAGTTTCACCAATGGGAGGAAACCCAGTATAGGAGGAAACACTAGGAAGGATGGATCTATGAATGGATAGAGAGTGATTCCTAAGGCCTATTCACAAGAGAGGCTCAATTAGATAGCTTGCTTCAAAAGCAAGGTGATGGGCTCCCTGGGAAGGGCTAAGAGGATTCTTGAGCCTAGGTTTGGAGGTTATGCCTTAACAAGGGGCTTCCTAGACCTAAGGACCCTTATGGATAAGAAGCTTCTATGTAATCCTTGTGAAATTTGAGTTGTAAAGCTGCGGGACCGCAAAGAACCCAAGCGGACCGCAGCTTGGTCAAGGGTATGGAGTTGATCACCAGTAGAGAGGCTTGACCTGACTAGGGAGGAGAATAGGATCAAAGGACTAATTTTCTTCGAAATAAAATGCAAATACCCAAGTGACGACACTAACCCAAAATCAACCTAGGGTAAGAAATAGTCTTGCTGCTAGGGCTTGCAATATCTTGGGATTCCACCATTGGATTTGCCTCAAATTTGGAGGACCTCTTGAGAAAACCCCAATGCAGTAGTGGACCAAAATTCAAGGTGTTTGGATGGCTACAACAAATTTTGCTTGATGACCTAGGTGACTTATAGGGTTGGGCCTAGAATTTGGAAAGTGAAAAAAAGAAAGATAAATTTGACCACCAAGAGGATGCAAAGATCAATGCCTTGCTTAGGGGGCTTAATGGAATCAAGATACACCTAGATAGAGAAACCTTCGTGAGCTAAGGAGCCCTACTTAACCTTTGCTAGCCTATTCAAGGGCAGCAACTAGGTAATTATAGATTTATACCTGAAATTTGCCAAAGAGATGAAGTTTCGAGGTCTTTCAACCTAAGGGGCGCCTCTAGGAACGTTCACTCAATCCCTCAAAGAGCAATGCCTGCATTAAATCACTTATTCAAGGTCCTAGAAGAATTTCGCATTACATTAACCCATGCAAGAGTAATGATAACAATATACATGCATGTGACAAGTAAGATAACAAAAATAGCATTAAAAGTTCACTTACATGAGAGAGAGAATATATCCATTCATCAACTTTGCATTAGAAAGAAGCTCCAAAGACAATAGCAAAACTCCAAACATCATAGTGCATCAAGAAACTCCAAAAAGTTCATCCCAGCAAAAAGTGTGAAAATCTCTCAAGAGATACTAATCCAATCCAAGTGATCATAAGAGTTTAGAATGAGCCTCTCATATTTATACAACTCTAAAGGGGATTTAATTTGCCTAATTGGCCTAATTTAACCCCAAATAATAAAATAATACATAATAATGACATGACTTGGTGACAAGCCCACCAAGATAGCTCAATAATACAAAGAATAACCTCTTAAGAGGGCAAAATAATGAATATAACGAGTCGTTGGGCTAGTGAGAAGGCCTAATGAAGTCCAAAGTGTGCCATGGTGAAAGAATGGACTCCAAACATAGTGGACAAGGAGTTGGCCCCTTGATATCCAAGCAAGTCATATGTGGTGTCCCCAAGTGGGGTGGAGGCACTATGACATCCTCATGGGTCTCCACGTGGATCGATAATGCTTGTAGACCATCTATAAGGGCTAGGATGATGACGTAAACCCTCCCTTTGTCTCCTGAAGTCAGACACGTCCTCATCTGGACCCTGGTGTTAGTTTTTGGTAGCATCGAAAGTGCTCTAGCCTTGAAAAATGGTGGGAGAGGCTAAGGCACATGAGTTCTAAAGAACCCAGAAACTATTTGGTGAAATTCCACCCAGATTGTATTTTATTAAAATAATTAATTTTTTTAAATGGGGTTTCTAACTTTAAACTTAGGGAAATTAAAATATTAGTGGGTATTAATCAAAATATGGGTGAGAATGATCTAGAAGGCAGATCAAGTCACGTTTTAATCTTAGCCGTTGATTAGAGACTTAATCTCGATCGTTGAAGACTCAACAGGAAAAGTATAAAATGGAGGTTTGGGGTTCATTTGGAAACGCACACACACAGAGAATTGATCTAGAGTTCGATTTCTGGGGCTAGGAAGCTGAGAAATTCGAACTAAGTGAGCATTCAATAGCAGAGGGGAGTAAGAGAGAGCTTGCAAAGAAGCAGTGTAGAAGCCGAGAGAGTTGACATTGGGCCAGTCTAGGCCCACGTAGTCCAAGTGCAGAGCCAGAAGGGCCAGCGCAGAGCAGAAAAGTTGTCGGTCACGCAGAATCCAGAGCTGTTGGGAACAGTCGGAACTGTCAGGAACTACCAGAACAACCAGGATAGTTGACGCAGAGGGCAAAGAAGCTGACGCAGAGCATAAAAGGTTGACGCAGGGCCAGCACAAAAATACCAGGGTTAGCGAGTCTTGCCCCAGATCAACCAGAATTCTGCCGGGTGAAGTGAGATAAAACTCACTCAAATTTTCCGCCAGTATTTTCTCTGTAAAGGATTGTTAGATGAGCATCCTAAATTTGTATTCAAATATTTCTCCTACATAATAATAAACCCTCAGAACTGCTGCACAAGTTTTCCCACATTGGGTTTTTCCGGGGACTATTGTGTCCAAAAATAAGTGTGTCCTATGTATCTTGTTCTTTGCTCTGTTTTCTGTTTCATGAGATCAAATATTAAATTAGTGTAGGCTGCAAAAGTAATTTGCTTCAGTATTCAGAAGAATAACTTGATGAATGTAATTTAAAATCAAGTAGGTCAAGTAGATTCAGATTTGCTGCAATAGGGATTCCTTCGAGTCTAGGAATTTTCACATGGTATCAGAGAGTTGATTGTGAAACGGGAAGAGCAGATCAAGTGTTGAGCAGTGAGGCTCAAAGCTGCACTTGGTAACAATTCGAATCCCCTTGAAGGGATTACGCAGTCCTTATCAAGAAGCAGATCCGAGGAGATCTCTCTCTGAGTGAGACAATAGAGAGGTACGATTTCCAGTTCGTGAGTTTGCAGAGGCAAAGAGAGTGACACAGAGCCTCGACGCATTACTTGAAGGGCACAGTTTCTGCTAGGGCAAAAATCCACTAGAAAAGAACAAAGATATGTAGAAGGGGAATTTTTTCCTTAAAGAACTTTCCTCCAGAAAGGTCGAATTTCTCACTTGTTGAGCAGCTGAGCAGTGCTAAGCAGGGACTAGAGGAGTCAGTTTGGCAGTTGGGTGAGATGGCATCGCATGGGCTCAAAGATCAGGACAGGTTGGAAGGTGCTTCCAACTATCTCATATGGAAGACCAAAATCTTAGTTGTTCTGAAGGAATATGATCTTAAGGCCTATGTCAATAGTGTTGTAGTTGTTCCTGCTGACAATGATCAAAAGAAAAAGTACAAGGCCGAGCAAAGGAAGGCAAGGAGGCTCATTCTCGATGGAGTTCGAGATCATGTGGTCTCACACTTGCAGGGCAAGGATACAGCCTGAGAGATGTGGAAAGCCTTGTCTTCTTTGTATGAAGGCTCTTCCAAACAGCGGAAGATGTATTTGGAGAAGAAGTTGCAGCGGACTTTGATGCAGAAAGGAGAAGGGGTGAACCTCTATCTTCAGTGTCTTCAGGACACTAGAGACTAGCTTGCTACAGTGGGGTCCACTCCTCAGCCAACCGCAATGGTGATGATAGCCCTGAATGGAGTCTAGGATGAATGGCAAGTTTTCGTCCAAAGCATATTAGGCAGAGAAAAACTACCTTCATGGGAGGAGATGTGAGCGGCTCTTCAACAAGAGGAGTTAAGGAGGGACCTAATGAAAGTCAACCTCAATGACAGCAATGGGAGTGGCACAAAGACAAAGGAGGAGAAGGAGAACGCAACTGTGGCATCAAAGGGACAACAAAAGCCGAAGCGAAAAAAGGACATTTCGAAGGTGAAATGTTTCAGTGGTGGCGAGATGGGCCACTATGCATCCCAGTGTCCTTTGAAGAAAAAGGACAAGGATGAGAAACATGATCCTAAGGTTGCTTCAGCAAAGATTGACAAGGATGAGTTTGCCATGAGTGCCCACGCATCTCCAGGCGGGAGATGGGGCGATATTACGCTGTAATCGGGAAGACTACATGTGGACAAGATCCTTGCGGAGTCCACCTCTTGGATCAATTCCTTGCTACGGGAGCCCAAGATTTAGCAGTGGCGAGATGGACTTAATGTCAGATGATGCAGTGGAGTGTTTGGAGGACAGATGCAGTAGCTGGGGACCAAACACTAATCAGCGCAGAGCAAGGTTGGCAGCAGTGCAGTGCAGGGGTCAGCGGCGGCACAAAAAGATTCAAAGGGTCAGAATCAGCAGCAGTCAGATTCCAGCATTCATTGTATTATGTTGAACACAGTTAAGTTCAGCTAATTTTGGATGTTTTTCAGTTGCTTCTCTCAGCAACTGAGTTGCAGTACAAATGTAGTGTTAGCAGTGGCAGTGCTAGCAGCGTCGCAGATGCAACGTTTGAGAGGGAGTTGTAATACAAATGCAGTAGTGGCAGTGGTAGTGTCATGGGCAGCAATACAGTAGCAGCAACAGCATAGTGTTGGTGGTAGCAACAGTTCAAAAAGGTGGTGCTTCAGAAACAGAGCAACATGCAAGTGGACATTGTTGCTTGAGCACTTTCCTTGCTAAGAGGGAATGTTAATTTTTGGTAGCATCCGAAGTGCTCTAGCCTTGAAAATTGGTGGAGAGGCTAAGGCACATGAGTTCTAAAGAACCCGGAAGCCATTTGGTGAAATTCCACCCCGATTGTATTTTATTAAAATAATTAATATTTTTAATGGGATCCCTAACTTTAAAGTTAGGGAAATTAAAATATTAATGGGCATTAATCAAAATATGGGTGAGAATGATCTAGAAGGCAGAAAAAGTCATGTTTTAATCTTAACCGTTGATTAGAGACTTAATCTCGGTCGTTAAAAACTCAACAAGAAAAATATAAAATGGAGGCTTGGGGTTCATTTGGAAACGCACGCGAAGAGAGAGAATTGATCTAGAGTTCAATTTATGGGGCTAGGAAGCTGAGAAATTCGAACTAAGTGATCATTCAACAGCAGAGGGGCAGTGAGAATTAGGGAGAAGGGATTTCTGGACAATACTGACAGAGAGGCGAAAAGAGCTTGCAGAGAGGCAGCGCAGAAGCCAGGAGAGCTGACGTTGGGCCAGTTTGGGCCCCACACAGTCTTGACACAGAGCCAGAAGGGCCAGCGCAGAGCAGAAAAGCTGCTTGTCACGCAGAATCCAGAATTGTTGGGAACAGCCGGAACTGCCGGGAACTGCCAAAACAGCCAGAACTGCCGGGAACTTCCAAAACAGCCGGGATAGCTGACACAAAGGGAAAAGAAGCTGATGCAGAGCCTGTAAGCTTGACGCAGGGCCTACGCAGGGCCAGCACAGAAATAGCCAAGATTAGCCAGTCTTGTGCTAGATCAGAGATAATTCTGCCAGGTGAAGTGATGTAAAACTCACTCAAATTTTCCGCCAGTATTTTCTCTATAAAGGATTGTTAAATGAGCATCCTAGATTTGTATTCAGATATTTCTCCTGCATAATAACAAACCCTCAAAATTGTTGCACCGGTTTTCCCGCATTGGGTTTTTCTGGGGACTATTGTGTCCAAAAATAAGTGTGTCCTATGTATCTCGTTCTTCGCTCTGTTTTCTGTTTCATGAGATCAAATATTAAATTAGTGTAGGTTGGAGAAGTAATTTGCTTCAGTATTCAGAAGAATAACTTGATGAATGTAATTTAAAATCAAGTAGGTGAAGTAGATTCAAATTTGCTACAGTAGGGGTTCCTTCGAGTCTAGGAATTTTCACACCTAGAACATCTGCCAAGTGTCTGATGCAATTGTGGAATTCATTGGGCCCGGCGAACCAAGTACATCATCCACATCCAAAAGGTGGAACATGAGCAAGCACTAGATGGTGTTGGGGATCCATGAAGTGTTTTCTACGATAGCAGAGGCCCATGGCTCTCTACACTCACCCTACAAGTGCCAATGTGGCCCTCTTGAGGGATTGGACCCCGTATAAGGAGATCAAACCCCGAATGTGTGAAAAAATCTAAATAGAGATCCTACTGCAGTGATTAATATTATTTATTTTACTTATTAGCTTAGAAATAAGTTATCTACAGTATTCTCAGGGCAAATATCGAAATATATTCTACTGCAGCCTTCACAATTAAAACATTGCAGAAAGTAAATGTAAGGAAATACAATGGCACAAATACAATCACAATGACAGTTATTTTTGGACAATCGTCCCCGAAAAAACCCAATGTGGTAAAACCGGTGCAGCAGATGAGGGTTTTTATTATTCTTCATCAAATTCTCTTGTACAAAATTACAGCCAACAAAATAGGAATGAGAAATTTTGCAGGCACTTCTTGAACAAGTTAAACCCCAAATGAAGCACTTCTTCTTCCCCGGAATCCTTCTGATCCTCTCTGTGTCAAACTGCTCTCCCAGGCTCAACGTCAAGCTACCCAAGCAGGCTCTGCATCAAATTGCCTTTGTGTTGTCTCTTTCTGCATCACCTTGTTCCTGCTCTGCGTCTTGCTGCCTTGCACTCTTTGAATGTGTTGATGCCCTCTCTCTGTGCCTCACCTACAACTCTCCCTCTGAATCGATTTTCTCTTGTCGAACTTCGACCAGTGAGAAAATCGATCTTACTCGGGTAACTGAGTATCTTCCTCTAGTGTGTTTTCCAAATGACCCTCAAGCCCCTTCTTATATCTTCTTGTTGGACAACCAACTACCTAGATTAACTCCTAATCAAAGGCTCAGATCTTTTTGACTTGATCTCCGTCTTTATCTACAAGATTCACCCATAATTAAATTAATACCCATTAATATTTTAATTTACCTAAGTTTAGACTTAGGAACCCCATTAAAAATATTAATTATTTTAATAAAATCATTTCTGGGTGGAATTTCCCAAAACGGTTTCTGAATTCTTTGGAATGCATGTGCCCAAGCCTGCCTGCAAACTTTGAGGCCTAAAGCACATATGATGCTACCCCAAATCAACAAAATGGAGACCCACCTGTAATTTTGCATAAGATCCAATGCGTCCCCTTAGAATAAAGAGCTTAAAAATCATGGAATCACTTGGGCACTTCATGGTGGCATGCCCTTCTATTGTGGCCTTTGGCATGTACAAGTGTCTCCAAGCTCAATAAGGGGTTAACCAAGGACCCTATGAGGTGGTTTTAGCCTTTAAAGGGGTGACATGTTCATGGTACATCCATCAATGGGTAGATGGCATGTGATATAGTGATGGGGAATGGAGTAGGGATCAAGGGAAGGCTCCCGACCACATGTCAAGGTACATGGGTAGCTATGATGAGCGAAGCCCACACCTGGGAATATGAGTGTAGGAGGGAGAAAATCGTGGTACATGAGTTACCCCGGCCTTTGTTTTTCCACCCTTCTTCATATGCCTTTTGCTTTTGATTGATTTTTCTTTAAAACTGCTCGAGGATCCAGGGGATGAGAGCATGAAGTGTAGGATATAGCAGTAGATACCCCCTTTTTAAGGTGGGGCAGCTCATCGCCCACCAGGGGTTGGGACAATCATGGGTTCCTTAGTGTAAACAGGGCTCATCTAAGGCCCATAGGAACAAGGGTGATGGCCATGAATGAGGGGTAGAGCTCATGTTTAGCTTTTACCTAGCCATATTTTGCATTTTGCAATACATTTCCTGTTGTAAGTGACCAAATTATGTTTTTTCTTTTCTTTTTAGTTGCATCAACCTCTGGAGTGTCATTCCAGGCTCGACCCAGAGCGTGGACAAGGGGAGGGGGAGGGTAACCCTATGTGGACCCGAATGGGAAAAGTGATGAATGGGGTTAAAATAAACGAAGGGGAGTGATGTATATGGTGTCGAGAAGCGGGACCACGCAACCAAAATTGAGATTTCACATGTAGTGCCAGCCCTAAAGCTAATGGCTAGTAAAGGAGATCCCACAGGACAAGGATACAAGGCTAACCACCAAATCGGGCAGAGGAGACAAGTGTACAGACCTAGCCCACTCCTTTTGCCGAAGCCCCCCACCAATCCATGCCAAAAAATGTCCATGATAAGTATGTGAAAATTTCATCTATCACAGCAACTGGAAATTATTTTTCTAATTGTTAATTTATTTGTTGTGTTCTACGGCAAATACCAAATAATTCACACTATGATTTTCACAAATATAGTTTAAATTGCGAAAGAAAATAGTGTTGGAAACTAAGAAAATCTAACACACACAAATTTTACGCAGTTATTTTTGGACAAATGTCCCCGAAAAAACCCAACTTGGGAAAGTCGGTGCAGCAAATGAGGGTTTTATTATTATGCGGCAGTGAGAAATTCTAAGTACAACTGGATGCCGAAATCTGGCAATCCTACTGAGAGAAATACTGGCAAAATTCTAGTGAGGGATTTTCCTCACCCCACAAGCAATATGGCACTGAAGACTAGCCTCTGAAACCCCTCCATGAATTGCCCTGTGTCACCCTCTACGCAGACACAAATCCGTAAGGCTTGGATCTCACACTAAGCTACCTCTTTAGCTTGCCACTTACTCTGGAAACACTTCTCTCAACTTCTACAAAATTCTTCTACCTTTGGAACTCTAAAATGACTTCCTAAATCTACAAATCGAACTGCCTCTTAAAAGCTTTTGCGCAACCTCTCTGTGGCTATCTCTGCCTCTTTGCAAATGCACTCGCTGAATCTGGAAATCTTCCTCTAGCCTCACTATCTCTACCCTCACTGTCTCTGCTTCAATTTATAGCTTTTCGGCAACTGTTGTTGCTCTTTGGAAATCGATCTGCCAAAGAAATCGAACTACTTAAGTTTATTCTCCAAGTGCCCATTGACTTCTTGTTATAATCCTATGTTGGGGCTCCAACAGCCAAGATTAAAACTTAATCAAAGGCTAGGATCATATCGAAGTCGATCCGTGTGAGTTTCTAGATTATTCTCACCTTGACTTGACTTATTTTGATTAATTAACCAATTTTCTTAAGTTTAGACTTGGGGAACATTAAAAAATAGGTTAATAATCTAATTATGTCATCTCTAGGTGGAATTTCGATAAACGATTTCTGGGTTATGGAGATCTCATGTATTCTAGCCTCTCCACCATGTTTCATGACTAGAACACATCTAATGCTACAAAAACTAACACTCCCTCTTAGCGAGGATTGTGTTCTAGTGTTGCACACCCTACTACAACACTCTGTCTTTATATCATCCTCTATCACGTTGTTGATGTCTGGCCATACTACCTACCAACCAATGCGCAACTCTAATGTTGCATCCGTGCAATTGTTGACACTGTTGTAATGTTTCCAACTCTGCATCTGCACTGCAACTCCCTCTCATCGGTCGTTGTTGCAACTACAAATACTACAATTGAGAAGCATCCTAAATACTAAATCAATTGTGTTCAGTATGGTGCATCTGTCTCTCAAGTCCCTTATCGCTACTAGCCACTACACTGTCTACCAAGGAATCTGCGTTGCTGCTGACTTTTCCACAGTGCCACTCTGCACAGTTGGCAACACTGCACTGCGCTCTTCAACACCTGACTGCTACTAGTCTACAACTGTCACTCTAAATCTGACTACATCACTGACACTGATCCATCCTGCTAATGAATACTGCGGGCCCCCGTAGTAAAGTAATGATCCATGAGGACACCTCAAGGATCCTGCCCAAACTCTGCAATTTTAGACTATAGCTCCAAGTCGCCCCACCACACTCTTGGAGTTATGGTTGTCATCATAGGGAAGTCTTCCTCCAGCCTGGAGGACAACTTGTCTAACTCGGTTGACGCTGCCTATTGGTTCTGCTTTTCCTATTTGTCCTTCTTTCTAAGAGGACACTATGTATTTTAGTGACCAAGCTCATCACATCTGAAGCACTTAACCTTCGACAAGTCCTCCTTCTTCTTCTTTTTCTCCCCCTACCCCTGACTGTAACCCTTAGATGCAAGGGCCACATTCTCCTCCTCCTTCTCACTCTTCACGGCCTTGTTGCTGCTCCCACTAATGGTACTCTGTACTAGAGCTGGGCTCAACTCCCCCTATTGCAAATTGGCCCACATCTCATCCCAACCCGGCAAAGTGTCTGTGCCCAATATGCTTTGGACAAACACTAGCCAGTCCTCTGAGACACTAATTAGTGTCAACCATACAAGCTTTGTGGGTTGGGGTGCCTCCCCAATAGCTGCAATTTGATCTCTGACCTCCTAAATTTGAGTGAGGAAGGGATCTATGACCTCACCCCTCTGCATCCTGATGGTTCTCAGCTTCTCCTAGAGAAACGTCTTCTGTGGTTCGGAAGAACTTTGATATAGCATGGAGAGAGCTATGAAAATTCCTAGATCTATCAATCTCAGGAATCCTATTACAACCAACTGAATCTACTTCACCTAGATTGTAAATTACATTACAAGCTTATTTCAAATTTCTTCTTGAAACATTGAAGTAAATCACTGAAGCAGCCTACACCAATTAAATATGATTCTGAAACATAGAAACTAAGCAAGGAAAATTGAAACGCATAGGACAGTTATTTTTGGACAAATGTCCCCGGAAAAACCCAATGTGGGAAAACCGATGCAACAGTTCTGAGGGTTTATTATTATTAAGCAGTAGAAAATTTTGAATACATCAGTGAATACCTCACAGGGTTATTCAGTTACAGAGAGAAATACTAGCGGAAGCTTTGTGAGTTTTCCTCACACAATCACTAAGAAAAAGTCTTGGTTGTTTCGGCTGCTGATGAGGTGCCCATGGCAAGCTCTGCGCTGCCTCTACATTGTCCCAGCTTCAACTCTTTCACGCATTGCATCACCCAATTGGGGAATCGATCCGTAGCCCTGAGTCACTGCTTTCAGCGTCCCGGTCTCACACTCCAGCTTCCGGCTGCTGAAACTAACCCTCTACTCTAATTTTCGAATTTCTCTCTCCCTCTGCGTCACTTTTGCGTGGCCCTTCTGGCCCTGCTTCAGCCTCTGCTTCAAGGTTACTGGATCATTCACTACCTCTCTCTACTGATGTATCTCTGACTGAGAATCTCTCTCTGGAAGTTGCTTCCCCTGCCCCTCAACTGTAAGAGATCTCCTCACACGATTTTTCCTCTTGAGAACTTCTCACTTCAGAAAATCAATTTCCTCAATCTCTCTGTGCATTTTCCAAATGACCCTCAAGCCCCTTCTTATATCTTCCTGTTGGAAACTTGGACAACCAATGGCCTAAATTAAGACATAATCAAAGGCTCAGCTCATTTTGACTTAATCCATGGCTTTTTCTAGAAGTTTCACCCTTGATTAGATTAATACCCCATTAAAAATATTAATTATTTTAATAAAATCACTTCTGGGTGGAATTTCCCAAACGCTTTTTGGGTTCTTTGGAATACCTCTGCCCAAGCTTCCCTGCAACATTTGAGGCTTAGAGCACATCCGATGCTACCCCATATCAACACTCCCTCTTAGCGAGGAATGTGTTGTAGAAATATACTGCCTCTCTGCATACTGCTTTGACTCTGAAGCATCATCTTTGTGTTGTTGATGTCTGATGTACTATCCACCAACCACTGCATTGATGTTGCCATTGTATTGTTGCCTTTGACGCTGCTACTGACAATGTTACATTCGTACTACAACGCCCACTGCATCCGTGTTGTTGCTGCTACTATATTGTTGCCTTTGACACTGCCACTATCAATGCTACATTTGTACTACAGCTCCCACTGCATCTGTGTTGTTGCTAATCCTGCAACCCAACACTGCATCTACACTGCAGCTCCCTCTCAAATGTTGCATCTGCTATGCTGCTAGCACTGCCGCTGTTGATGCTGCATCCGTACTACAACTCAGTTGTTGAGAGAAGCCACTAAAAACGCCCAAAAGTGGACAAGTATCCAATGGATACTCCTCGGTGCTAAAATCCTGACTGCTGCTAGTCCCACTCTGCCTCTGAAGCTACTGCACTGCTAACGCTCTACATTGTGCCTCCTCACACTGCTGCCTCTCTGCTTTGCGTTGCTCAGTCTATGGCTCTCCTAGCCACTGCATCTGTTGAATCAACACTTCATGGCACCAACTGAAACTCCACCATCCCGCTACTCCTGATCATGGGCTCCCGTAGCAAGGTGATGATCCAAGAGGTGGGCTCCTCAAGGATCCTTTCCATCTGCAGTCCTCTTGACTAGTTGAACATCCAAGGAATTGTACTCAGAATTACTACTGTATAATAATAAAGCCCTCAGATCTGTTGCACCAGTTTTCCTGCATTGGGTTTTTCCGAGGACATTAGTCCAAAAATAACGGTGTTACTGTATTGTATTTTCTCTTGCTTAGTTTCTTGTTTCCACATTATATTTAATTAAGTGAAGGTTGCAGTGTATGCATTTCAATATTTGTCGTAGTAAACTACAAGTAATTTGTTTAAGGAAATTTAACAAATAGGAGAAATGTCATCAGTTGTTGCAGTAGGGATTCTAGTTTAGGAATTTTCACAGTCCATGATCAGCTACAACCATTGGTGAGGCACCTCAACCGACAAAGCCTATATGATTGGCACTGAACAGTGTCTCTGAAAAGTGGCAAGTCTTTATCCAAAGTATCTTGGGCCAAGACAACTTGCCTAGATGGGATAGGATGTGGTCAGACCTACAACAGGAGGAGTTGAGGCGTGCTCTAGTAAAGAGTACCATCAGCAGAAGTAGCAACAAGGGCGTGAAAGGTGAAAAGGAAGAGGAAAATGTGGCCCTAGCATCGAAGGGTCCCAATCAAGGACAGGAGGAGAAGAAAAAGAACCTATCTAACGTCAAGTGCTTCAGGTGTGGTGAGTGTGGCCACTACACTACCCAGTGTCCTCTCAGGAAGAAGGACAAGTAGGAGTGTGAAAATTCCAAACTAAAATCCTATTGCAGCAACTGGAAATTATTCTCCTAATTGTTAATTTAATTTAACAATTTATTTACTGTTTGCTACAGCAAATAGTGATCAAATCACACTACAACCTACACAAATAAAACTGTGGAAGAATAAGCGTTGGAAGAAATGCTAGCAGACACATAAAAATTACACAATTATTTTTGGACAAATGCCCCGGAAAAACCCAACTTGGGAAAATCGGTGCAGCAGTTGAGGGTTTTATTATTATGTAGCAATGAAATAATTTGAGTACAACTGGAGGCCGAAACTGGCAATCCTCCAAAGAAATACTGGCAAAAATCTAGAGAGGAATTTTCCTCACCCCACAGGGAATCTCCTGACACAACTTGCCTTCAAAATTTCAGCCCTCTGAGCCTCTACATCAACCTCTAAGTAGTTGGTTGGACGTCTAGCCTCGGATTGGACTCTAATGAAGTCATTTTTCCATATGTTGACTAGAAAGATGCTTCTCCGGCACTCTGGGACTCCTTCCCAGCCTCTGGAACTGAAAACATCAATCCTTCTCGGCAAATCGACTTTGCCTCTAGAGGCTACTGCGCTGCCCCAACGTCAGCCTCTATGTGGCTCTTTTGTCTCTCTGTAAATGTACTCACTGGATCTGGAAGTCTTCCTCCAACTTCACTATCTCTGCCCCTCTCTCACTGCTTCGATCTCTAACTCTCTCCCCGGCAACTGATTGTTGCTACTTTGGAAATCGATCTACCAAGAAATCGAACCTCTCAAGTGTATTCTCCATCACCACATCGACCTCCTCTTATAATCCTCTGTTGGAGCACTGATGGCCAAGATTAAAACTTAATCGATAGTTAGGATCATCTTGGATTCGATCTGTGTGAGTTTCTAGATCATTCACACCTTGACTTAATTATTTCTAATTAATTAACCATATTCCCTAAGTTTAGACTTAGGAAATATTTAAAAACCAATTAATAATCGAATTAAATCATTTCTAGGCGAAATTTCTAGAAACGATTTCTAGGTTTTGGAGATCTCGTGTATTCTAGCCTCTCCACAAAATTTCAAGGCTAGAACACATCCGATGCTACAAAAACTAACAAGGAGAAGTAGGACTAGGAGGTATCGTCCGTACAGATAGACAAGTTATCCTCCAAATTGGAGGGAGATTTTGCCATGTGTTCAGCTATACCTCCAAGAGTGAAGTAGGGTGATATGGAGTTATAGTCCCAAAGTTGCAAAGATTGGGCAGGGTCCATTAAGGTGTCCTCCTCATGGATCATTACCATGCTACGAGGGCCCACAGTATTCAGTCGCAAAATGGATCAATGTCAGTTGATGCAGTCGTATTCCGGAGTGACAGTTGCAGACTAGTAGCAATCAAGTGTTGAGGAGCACAGTGCAGTGTTGACAGCAGAGCAAGAGGCTCAGTAGCAGAGTCAACAGCAGCAATCAAAATCTTAGGAGACAGACACAGCACAAAGACACAGTTGATTCAGTATTTTGGATGCTTCTTAGTTGCAGTAGTTGCAGTAGTAGCAACAACAGATGAGAGGGAGTGGCAATGCAAATGCGGAGTTGGCAGCAGTATAGCAATGTTAGCAACAGCACAGATGAAGCATCAAATTTGCGCAGTGGTTGGTGGGCAGTGGCCAGACATCAGTAGCGTACATATGGTGATACAGACACATGGTGTTGTAGTAGTAGTGCAACACTAGAAGACCTTCATCGTTAAGAGGGAGTGTTATTTTTTGTAGCATATGAGGTGTCCTGGTCTCGAA
Organism: Pinus taeda; assembly: GCA_000404065.3. Taxonomy (NCBI): domain Eukaryota; kingdom Viridiplantae; phylum Streptophyta; class Pinopsida; order Pinales; family Pinaceae; genus Pinus; species Pinus taeda. The sequence goes on along the minus strand of APFE030095753.1, from coordinate 6,770 downwards.
ACTTTGTGGAGAGGCTAAAACACAGGAGTTCTCCATAACCCAGAAACCGTTTCTAGAAATTCCACCTAGAAGTGTCTCAATCAGATTATTAGCCTATTTTTAAATATTTCCTAAGTCTAAACTTAGGAAAAGTGATTGAATTAATCAGTATTAATTGAGATTTTGAGATCTTGCACCTAACAATCCTGCACCAAGTGATCCTACACTCAATGATATTGGAGTTTGATACCCCTGTCACCATTGAAGTAGATGATCCTCCTGATCCTAATGAACCACCTAATGCTCCTAAAACATGTGGTGTGGCCCCCTGCTAAGGAGCATGCTGCTCTACCTGATCAACCTCCTAAGACCTCCTCAAGGCCCTCTCCTCCTCAAATCTCACATCCCGCCTCTGGGCAACTTTCCTTTATGCAGGAATGTATTTACAGTGGGCCATGTTGGTCTCACTGTAACCCACTAGGATACCCTTCTCTGCAGTGGGTTCCAACTTCGTCTTCTTCTCCTCAAAGACGTGAGAATATGTGAGGCGCCCAAAGATCCTGATGTGCCCAACTTCCGACTTCTTGCCAATAAACACCTCCTCAGGAGTCTTTCTCCCTAAGACGTTGTGTGGGCTCATGTTCTACAAATATATTGCAGTGTTACATACCTCAGCCCACAAGAAGAAAGGTAAAATCTGATCATGCAACATTGCTCTAGCTGCACCCACTATGGCCCTGTTCTTCCTCTCCACCACCCCATTTTGTTGGGGGTTATAAGGCACTATAAACTCCTTAATACCAACACTCCTACAAAACTCCTTCATCTTCGTGGAGGTATACTTGCCCCCATTATATGATCTCAACACCTTGAACTTCCTCCCTGTCTAGTTCTCTACAAGAGCCTTAAACTCTTGGAACCTCTTGAAAACCTCACCCTTGGTCTTTAGAAAGAAAATCAAGGTCTTCCTGGAGTGGTCATCAATGAAGGTCACATAGTACTCACATCCAGTCAATGATACATGAGACATAGGGGTCAGGCAAACCTGTAACCATCTCCCTCAACATCATGAAATATCCATGATGCAAGTGGGCCATCCTCCTGTGCCATAGCTCACACAACTCACTGTTGTTGGTTTGTACCACCAAGGCTCTAATAGGATGAAACATAAGCTTGTAAAGTCTCCCACTACGAACTCCAATCACACGAGCAGACTCTATGCTGGATCCCCTAGGATTTATCAATACTTGTCCCTTTCGGAACAACACCTCATAACCCTTGTCCTCCAAGCTAAAGACTGATATCAAGCTCTTATTCAACCCCAAGACATAAAGAACATTTGTCACCTTGAGAGAGGCAGTAACTCCCTCTGAAATTATATTGTCCCCACTCTTGTTGCTCAGACCTTGGAGTTATCTACAAGTACAACTTCCAAGTCAATATCAACCTCTGAGAGACTCGTGAAGTGCTCTCTCACTCCGATCATCTGGCATGATACCCCACTACCAACGAACCATGCACGGAAAGATGTAACATGAGTGGCTAAACTCACCACCAAAGCAAACTCATCCACCTCTGCTAATAAGAAAAACACAGTGTCAAATCTGGAAGCGAAATCGTCCACCTCTCTTGAAGCTGCAACTCCATGCTTCTTCTTATTCTTCTTGTTGAGACACTGAACAACATAGTGACCCATCTTCCCACAAGTGAATCATTTTACTTTCATCATGCCCTCTTCTCCTTCACCTTCTACTTCCCCTTCTCATTCTTTGCTCCACTAGAAGACACTTTCTTGGCCTTCTTCTTGCCCTTCGCTGCAAGGGTGACATTCTCCTCACTTCCCCACCATTCTTGTTGCCCACCTTAGCACTCCTCCTGATCTCCTCCTAGATGAAATCATCCCACATCCTCCTCCAATCTAGAAAGTGCTCTCTGGGCACAATGCCATGTATGAATCCATCCCATTTCTTTGCGAACCATATAATGCAATCCTGACCAATTGGTTCTTTGGGATAGCCTCTACCACGGCAGCCAACTCATCCTTCACCTATGAGATCCTGGTGAGGTATTATGACGTCACTCTGTTGGTCTTGGTCATCTTGGTGTTCCTTAGCTTTTACCTCAACACCATCTTCATGTTCTCATTATAACTCTGGTGTAATATGAACAAGGACTCCCACATCTGATAGGCAAATCTCATCCCACACACATGAGGGAATAAATGGTCCTTTATGGCATCTAGAAGAATTCTCTTAGCCTTCACATTCTTCTTATTAAAGTCCACTAACTGAGCCAAATCAGTAGGTGGTTGCACAGGAGCCTCTACAATGTTCCACACTTCAACTTCCTCTATTAAAAGCATCATTCTCTCCATCCAAGGACCAAAGTTATCAGCCCCTGCCAATCTGTCCTCTACCCTGAACCCTGTTGCCATGACCTCCCCAACCAACAAATGAAGCAAATCTGTGAACTAGAACTTTCCTCCGTCTCAACTGTTGAAGTCTTTGGGTTTCTGGCAATGTTTTATAAGTTTTGGTCACTGTTAGCAGAAGTTTAATGCTTGTTGGTCTTTGTATCAATGGTGACAAAATGTTTGGTTTGACCCCTCTTTGGCTCTAATACCATGTAGAAAATTTGTGTCTAGATTGTAGCCCAACCCAGTTTTATGTTTTGCATGGTTTAATGCCCAAACCCAACATGAAATATAAGACTAACAATTGCATTTACATAAAACATTAGAGCTACTCTAAAATTTACTTTGCACAGCTAACACACTAGAAAAGTAGCAAGCACACACAAATGTTTAACACAATTATTTTGGTCAACTGGACCCTGGAAAAACCCCATTGTTGGGGAAAAACCAATCTTCTAAGGAGGATTTTCATTTTGCTCGAGTAAAAAATAATTTACAACAAAATAACAATAAGAGATACTTATCTCTTCACTTTTGTAGCTCTTCAAGTTTCCTTTTTACATTGAAGCAATGGACTAATAATACTTCACACACTCATCTCTCTGCTAACAGTGAAGAACTTGATATTTGAACTACTCCTCTTGCATATGAAATCGAACTACAGAACAGTCACTGGTTTCTCTAAAAATATGCCTCAGTCACAACTTCCTCGTACACAGGAATTGAACCTATGATTGTATCCTATAGCACAGGAAATAGAATCTCTTGGACTACTACAGATGGAAATGACTCAGGCTCCTTCTACACACCTGAACTAACCCTCTTCAGCCTTAAATCTTGGTTTGTAAACCTGAAGAGACAAGCCTGTGAAGCCCTCAGTCAGCGCCCCAAAATTTACGTTGGACCGTTTTTTGTGTTGACAAACCCGAAAAGTTCGGGAGTGATGAAATGGTTGATAGTGGGTCAAAACACAGCCTCCTACACACTAGAAATGACCCTAAAGGTATCCCAACATTTAGCAGCTTGTTTCTCTACTCTTTTTCTAGATATTTGAGCTCCCCTTATAGACTTAAACTCAACCCTAGTAGGAAGGTCAAACTACTGTAGGAATGGATACTTGTTTTTGCTGTAAAAATTCCTCAATCTCTCCTCCTTTCTCCTCTCCTCAATGCTCTCATGGGAATAATAAGACTCTTCTCTGCTTTTCTCCCTTTTGGTCTCTTATGAAAATATTGGAACCCTATCCCTAAGATCTAATGGTTGAGATTCAATCTCAAACCATTAGATCAAAGGTGGAGATGAGTCCCCTCCTTGACCCCTCCTCATGTGGTCCCCCTTTCTATTAATGAGCCTCCCTAGTACTTTTTGATGTTTTAGTACCTTGGTTACACTTTTTCATAAAGTCACTTTAGAATATAAAAGTCACTTTAATAAATAAATTTTACCTAGTACTTTCTCACATAAAGTGATTTTTAAAACACGTGACTTTAATAATAAAGTAACTAGTACATCTCCACAAAAAGTACATTATCCCCCTTGATATTAATAAACTCAATATCAATTAGATAAAAGGTGATTTATGTGTCTCCCTATGCCAAAAGGAGAAAACCCTAGGAAACACCTCCCTGATACATTTTCAACATGTTTTACTCCCTTGCTCATTCGATGTGTCCTCAAGCCCCATCGACTTGCTCTTATAATTCTCTCGCTGGAGCACCAACGGCCAAGATCTAATCATGATCGATGGCTCAGATCATCTTAGACTTCGTCAAATTACTTTTTAGAAGTCTCTAGAGAGAAAGTTGAATTCCTTAATTAATACACCTTAATTAACTAGTTTTCCTAAGTTAGGAAATTTTAATTATTTGGTCAATCAATTTAATTAAGGTGTTTCGGAGTCATATCTAACTAAACCATTTATGGGTATTAGAGATCTCATGTTCCTTAGCCTCTCTGACACCTTAGAGACTAGAACACCTATCTAATGCTACCACAATATCCAAAAACTAACACTCTCTCTTAGCGAGGAAGGTGTTCTCTTCCCAAAATCTTTCCTCTACAACCTATAACTGGACTGACCACACTGTTGATATCTGACATTTGTTACACCTACTTTCTTCACATCTCATGTTGGTCTCACTCCCTGTCACTTGAAATCACTATGAAGAAGCAAACTGGTAAACATTGTCCATCAACTACTTCACATACTCTGATCTACCTCACGTTGTTGTTGCCATTGCTCTGCTACTAAACCTGCATTGCTGCTACAATCATGAGTCTAATCTCCTCAGAACCTAAAGCTCTAAGCTTCCACAGGGCTACTCCCTCTGAATATCATCCCAATAGAAATCACTCTGGTTGGAACTGCATTTGCACACAACAACTGAGCAATTTGCACCGCCTATGCCACTGCAACTAACTTTGCACTATCTCTCTTGAACTGACTACAACTAACTCTGCTGACACTGAACCTGCTACTATGATATTGTGGACCCCTGTAGCAAAGGTGATGGTCCTATTGCAATAACTGGAACTCATCTAACTAAACTCCATGTTGTGTTTGCACTGGACCCTGCCCATCTTGACATGCTAAGGTATCAAGCCCCTCCTCCACCTAGAGCTATTGTTGCTATCAGTGCAAAATCCTCCAATTAGGCAGTGAACTTATCAATATTTGTCTAAGTTGTTGTCTGTTCCAGCTTCTTGTCCTTCTTCCTTTGAGGACACTGGGAGACGAAGTGGCCAAATTCACCACGCCTGAAGCACTTGACCTTCGACAAGTCTTTTTTCTTCTCTTCTCCTCCCATTGAGCCTTGTCCCTGACTGGGACCCTTCGTCGCCTTTCCCTTACTTGCAAGGGCTACGTTCTCCTCATTCTCCTCCTCCTTCGGTCCCTTGCTACTGCTACTGATAGTGCCTACTGCAAGATTGAGCCTCAACTCCTCTTGAGTGAAGTGACTCCATAAACGATCCAATCCATGTAGCATATCTTGCCCAGAAATAACTTGGACGAAAGTATGCCATTCCTTGGTGAAGTCATTGAGAGTTGTCCCCACTAGCTCACATTCTTCAAGTTTCTCTCCTATGGCCACAAGTTCATCTCTAATTGTCTGAATTCTAGTGAGATAGGATGTAACGCCTTCTCCCTTTTGCATCTTGGTGGCCCTCAGCGTCTCTTTGAGAATCATTTTATGATTCTCTGATCGATTCTCATACAGTTTTATGACAACATCCCACATGTCCTTTGCCATATTCTTGTCTACAATATGCGGGACCCTGTGATACCGAACCCCATCTAGGACCATCCTCTTAGCTTTGGCCATTTCTTTCTTAAAGGTAGCCAACTATTGTGGATCTGCTAGCTCTGCCATGACATTTGTCACAAACTCCTTCAAACCATGCTCATCCAATAGGAATTGCATTTTGGCCTTCCATGTGCCAAAGTTTGAGGCTCTGTCAAGTCTGTCTTAATACTTGAGAACTATTGTGGCCATCTCTGCGAAACTCAAGTATGTTGGAGGTCAATGAACTGGAACTCCCTTTTCTCTTTCCGGCAACTGGACCTGGCTTCTTCTATTGCTCGCACTCCTCTTGGCTATGTTGCAGGAAACGTGGCATAGAGGTCTGTTTCTGTATGGAAACTAGTACGAAACGCGGAAACGCGTTTGGTGCGGCCGTGAAACGTGTTTCCAGTCGTATTGCCACGTTTCCCGAAACGGAAACGTGGCCAGTACGGCCGGAAACGCGTTTTAGGGCCGTACAACCCACGTTTCCTCATTAACTTGTGTTTTTTTAATTTTTTTTTTTTAATTTACTTTTAGGGTATGTTAGTGACTTTTAGTTGCTTCTAGATGCGTGTCTAAAGTTATAAAAGTGAATTTTTGCCCTAGTGTTGATATGCAGTTCATCAGGAAGTTTGAGGCATATGCAGTTCATGGTAATGTTAAATTCTTAAAGTAAAAGGGAAATGACTCAGGATGTTTGAGAGTGGTTTCGCCCTCATTGGATTTCATATGGAGAAAGTAGAATTTTAGATCTCACTCAAAATCCAGCAGACTTATTTGTTTTTCAGGATTTCAGGATTGGGGGGATTGCAATGTTTCCGTTGGATTTTATCATGTACTAGGGTATGGAACTTGTATTTAATCAAGAGAACCAAGCCCTCTATGTAGGGGAAACTCCCAATAATCAAGATCATGTAGGGTGCTAGGGTATGAAACGTGTATTTAATCAAGAGCACTAAGGTAGTTCGACTATGTAGGAGGAGACTCCCAATACAACAGTGGTCCTTCTAAAGAATGGGATGTGGATGCAGAAAATCCAGATTTGGATCTCTCTCTTGCAGCCTTATAGTCTTTATTGTACTTGCAACCTCATA
>APFE030095751.1:0-11431 GCA_000404065.3 Pinus taeda | reverse complement strand
CACTGAGTGAACTTCTTGAGATACTTGGGCATACTGTCACCCTTCTCGCATTTGATGTTTCTGAGTTTATCTTTGAGCGCCAACTTCCTCTGATCGCTCTTGCTTTGGAATAATGCTGTTAATGATTTCCACATCAAATGTGGAGTAGCCTTTCCATGGAGGCTGGACACAATGTGATCCTTCATGCCATCCAACAGAATTCTTCGACATTTTGCAGTCTTCTTTTGCCAAGCATCAGCTTGAGTAGCATCAGCAGGCTTTGGGACATCCATCTCTATGAACTCCTTCAGCCCGTTATCATCCAATACTACCTCCATCCTGTCCTTCCATGCAATTTAGTTTGAGCTGCCCTCAAGAGCATACTCCAATCACAATCCGTTGAAAGACATTGCCTCGTTGACACCAAGAAAACACTGCTACAAATTCGAATTCCACCAGCTCCAAACTCAACCGCCTCGGATCTAGAATTCATGAGAAAAAGGTATTTCTTGTACAAAGATCGAATGTATGGGCATTCACCGGATATCTCACCTTCCAAAGGAAGGATGAATCCAGAGGCTACCTGGCCCGATTATAGACTCTTCCTGAAGAAATAGAATGTAATCGCTTCCTGAATAGTAGATCTGATGATCAACAACTCCGATACCATGTAGAAATTTTGAATAATAAACACATATTCAATGGAGATTATCCTGATCATGTACTATTGCGGAATACATACACAATACATAAGCTCCTCTATGTTGATCATCAATATAGCAGCATCAATAACAAGAAAACATCAAGAGCATGCGCACATTAACACAATATGTAACTCGGGGAAAGCTTACAGCTAAAAACCCCACACTATCTGTATATTAATGATTGAGAACATGTAACATTACAATAGTCAATAATTCTCAAGTATCCAGAACTATCTCCACCTGTTACACACAATACAGCTTAGATCTGATCTCCAAATCTATTCCACTGCTTGCCTGCCTCCACTGCTCAATACCTGCACAAGAATGGATGAGAATGGTTGAAACAAACTCGTATTTACCTCAAAAGAATCACTCACACTAGGAATCATGTGAGTAGAGGCTATAATCACTTGGTATTGGCCAATTCTCATTGGCATAACTCAATCCCATTGATTGTGCAAATCCTCATGCACAACTATAGTCACAACTGATAGCAATCTGATCCTCTAACACTTGTCCTTGCTGAACTGAACATGCAACTGAGTTAACTGATGTATTCTTTAGTTGCATTATGAGTTAATAATTAATTTAACAACTCATCATTAGTCTATTTGCAATTAGACTAATTACAACTAGTTTAACCAAGTCAAACTGAACACAACTCCATCAACTCCACAATCAACTCCACCAAACTCAACTGATTGAGTTCTATCTGAAGTCATGCATGCAACAACTCAACTGACCCACAAAGAAAGCGTATTTCCTTCTGATAGTTGCATGTGCCACATCTGTAGCTCAAACTGAAGTGCTCCAAGAGAATAAGATAAAGTTTATAGTCTAAATATTATTATAAGCAAATAATATTTGACTGCTCTATAATTAGACTTGACAGTGTCACCGCTGTTGTCTAAAAATAGAAGTCCATCTATTTTCCAACTTGATTCTGATCAGAGAGCAGAAGAGAAAGATCTTCCACCTGAACACTCCTTGGATGCTTGGCACGAAAAGTAAGTAAAGCAGGGAAAGAAATCTAAGTGTGTCAAGGCAAAGAATAATGACATATCTCTTCGCTTTGGGGAGGGTATACAAATGGGGGAAGTTGTAGATACTACGGACCGGGTCCTGGTTGGGCACATTTGGGGGCACACGTAATCATCAGACAAGCTTCAACAATGGATCTCGAAGATTTGGGGGCACATACTATCATAACTTCCAACTGTTACCACCTTGGTAAGCGGTTGGTTTGTCCTACGCTTCCAGAGGGTTGATTACACATCATGGGTACTCTCCAAGTATTGGCACATCGACCTCACCCCACTTCTGCTCAAGAGATGGAGCCCTATGTTTGATCTAGAGAGGGAACAATTGGGAGCTGGACCCCTTTGGGTAAGACTCCCCAATTTCCCTTGCATTTTTGGTCTGATTACATTTTCAAGCGCATTGGCAATGCTCTGGGAACTTATCTGGATCATGATAAATCATATATTTCATCTGGTAAATGTCCCTAGCTGGAATATTGGACACTCGGGAAGGATTAGAGGAACATATCACTCTTTGTTGGAAGCATTTCACTCACATTCAATTCTTGGACTATGAAGGGGTACCCTTCTGATGTCGACGCTGCCACAAAGTTAAACATCTCTACAAGGAATGCCCTCTGGTAAAGAATACCACTACAATGGAACAACAATATGTGGATCAAGAGAATGCCTCGAATGCTCAATTTCGTCCTGATCCTTCAAGTATTGTACCAATGGCTACTGCAAAGGCTTGTGAGAAGAAGTGCGACACATCTCATTTTCGGCCTCCCTCACCACCTCTCACCAGGGCTTGGGTGGCAACTACTGCTGCGCTTTCTTCGGGTAATTCCAATGTCTATTCCTTTGTCAATTCCCTTACATCTTCTTCATCTGTGTATTCTCCACTACATCTCATTGTACCTCTTCATTTTTATCTTCTCCCCCTCCTTGACTTGCCCCTTGAATAAACCTGCCCCGATCTTTTCCTGCACCCCTCCCTCCTTCCCAAAGCACAACCTATCGGTTACTCCCTCGAAGGCATCAAACTCCTATATCTGCTCCCAGTCCTATAACCTCCGATCCCTAAATCGCCCTCTGATATAGGATTATTCTGGTATTGGTATTATCTCACATCCCATGCCTCCTAAACCACATCCGGGTTGTCCCTCCTCTATTTCAAAAGCTATTTTACAAGCTGGTATTGATGTGGTTGCTGGTTGTCAACTAGCTATTGATCAAGTTCTTAGAGCACATAATACCCTGGTGTCTTCCCCCGAATGAAGTGGCTCTCTTTCAACTACCGAGTGTTAGCTAGCCCCATCAAAAAGCTAGCCTTCCACAGACTCTTGAATACAAAGAGGGTGGATGTAATATTTCTACAGGAGACACTTAGGCTTATTGATCACATTATCCCAACCCTTGAATCAATGATTCCTGGTTGGCAATTTCATGCTTTGGATGTGTGTGGGAGATCTGGAGGCATCACATTGAGGTTCAATCCTAGAATGGTCAAATTATCGAATATCTGGGGAGGGTTTGGATACATAGGGGCAAATATTTATTCATTTGATCTTTGTTTAGACATTGGGTTGATCAATGTATATGGCCCCTGCCACAATCGTGGCACCTTCTAGGAACATCTCCTCAAGTCAAGTCCCCTCCAAGCTGATAATATCATTTTGTGTGGTGATCTTAATTTTTCAATTGGATATGTTGAATGATGGGGACACAATGCACAAACTAACTCCCTATGTGATACATTCGAATCCCTCCTTGAAGAGCATGGGCTAATTGATATCCACATGGCTCGACTTCAGCCGCCATGGAGGAATAGGAGGACAGGGGATGCTATGATGGCTCGAAGATTGGATCGCTTCCTTATCAAGGAGATACTATTAGGGTATTTCCATAATTACAAACAGTGGGTTGGATTGGGGGGTTTGTCTAATCACTCCCCCATATATCTTGAAATCATTGGCCATGATCATAAGCCCAAAGCACCTTTCAAATTCAATGCAACATGGTTGAAGGATCTTGAGTATCTCCATCTTGTATCTGACTATTGGAAGGAAAATCCTCCCAGCTCGGGTCGAAACATATTGAAGGGGTTCTCACATAATCTCATCAGCCTCAAGTGTATTTCCATGAAATGGGCCCATAACAAACGATTGAATGATGATGTATCCCCTCGAATAATTGAGATTGAGATTGCAAACTTAGAGGATGAGCATGGAAGAGGATATTTGTCTGATGATTTTAAGTCACATCTCACTTCTCTAGTAGCTGACTGGGATAAAATATTGAAGGACAACGAAGAAGCTTGGAGACTCCGAAGGAGAGCAATTTAGCTAAAAGAGGGGGATGATAATACGAAATTCTATCATAAATTCGCCAATGGCCTCTCTGCTATTAATACTATTTGGCATATGACAAATGAGCAGGGACAATGGGTACAATCATTTCAACATCTGGCTTCTCTCATCTTATCACACTTCCAGGATCTATATAGGGCTCCTCGTAATGCATCATTGGTTGAAATCATAAGAGTGGCTCGTTTATTCCCTCGCTATGTGGAAGAGCAGGATGCTGAGGATTTTCTTAGGCTAGTCTCGATGGGGGAACTAGAGTCCACACTTAAATGGTTTAAGAAGGACAAGAGCCCCGTACCTGATGGATGGCCTGTTGAGTTCTATATAGCCTTTTTTATATACTTGGGGAGGACCTTCTAAGCATTATTGAGGAATGTCGTACTTCGGGTCGCATGTATGATGCCTTCAACTCCACATTTATTTCCCTCATACCAAAGACAAACTGTCTTGAATCCTTCATTGATTTTCGACCAATATTGCTTTGCAATTGTATTTACAAAATAATGGCCAAAATCATTGCCAATCAACTCCGACCCATCCTCTCAGCACATATCTCACCAGAACAATTTTCATTCCTTAACAATCGCCAGATACATCATGCAATTGGTACAACACAAGAGGTTCTCCACTCCATCAAGACAAAGAGATTGAAAGGTATGATTCTAAAGGTTGATCTTTCTAAAGCTTTTGATCGTGCAAGATGACTATATCTTAGAATGCTATTAACACATTAGGGTTTTCCTCTGGAGTTCATCAATTGGATAATGTGTTTTATCACTAAGGTATCCTTCATTGTACTTATTAATGATTTTGCATCTCCATTCTTTCACGCGGAAAGGGGACTCAGACAAGGATGTCCTCTCTCCCCACTATTATTTATGCTTATTATGGAAGGCCTTAGTAGACTCATATCTGGAGTGTCACTTGGGGCGCATACAGGGCATCAAGATCACCCACAATTACACACTAACACACTTAGTATTTTTAGAGGATTTCCTACTTTTCCTTAATGGGAGCATTGGGGATTTGACAGATATATACTCTGTTATGTTGCTATTCAGCACAGCTACAAGCATGGAGATCAATGACAGTAAATCTACCATTACAACATCTGGTTTCTCTCCCCATGAGATTCATTTCTCTCTTCACAGATTCCCCTTTACCTCACAATCTATGGATAATGGCCTCAAGTACCTTGGGTTTCATCTAAAGCCTCTGCATTATAGAATTGCAAATTGGATATGGATGGTGACAAAGATTGAACACAAACTCAATATCTGGCATCATAAATACCTCTTGAGGGTTGATCATCTTGTACTCATCAAATATGTTCTGGAAGCAACTCCCGTCTATTGGATGTCCTTAGCATGGATCCTAAGGGGCATCCTTATGAGAATACAAAAGCTATGTTGCATATTTCTATGGAAAGGAAGACAGGAAGGACGAATATATGCTTGGGTCCGTTGGGAACTGATAGCTCTCCCTAACAAATGGGGAGGGTGGGGATTAAAAAGCCTGACTCATTTCTCCACTGCTCTAGCAGCCAAATTGGGGTGGCAAATTCTCACAGCACATAGTCTATGGATTGAGGTTGTACTACAAAAATATATTTACCCCCTTCGTATTCTGGATTGGATAATACTACCCTCTTGGAATGGGATAGACACCTCGATTATATGGAAAGCAGTCCTTAATTCTATTTCATATATTCGTGATGGTCTAACTTGGCAAATTAGGTCAGGTACCTCTGTTAGAGTTGGACTGGACTCCTGGACATGAAGTGGCAATGCATACAGTCTACCATAGGAATTGATTACATTCCTATCCAATACAAGTATCACACATCTTGATCATATTGTACACCCTGGGAACTCCAATATTTTTTTTCAACCTTGGAAATCAGCTATCCAATTGGGCATTCTAAACATATGGCATCAAGATTGGCTTAACTATATTAATGCCCTCATAGAATCACATGTCAGGATCATCAAAGGGGCCAATGAATTAATATGGGAAAATGCTTGGCACGACAAATATACCCCTAAGGATGGATAACCTGTCATATTTTCTACTTATCAACCACCAGTTCTTGAGAGGTGGTGGAGCATACTGTGGAAGATGAAAGCACCCCCTCGCCCTCGACTATTCATGTGGAGTGCTCTCCGGAATAAAGTGCCCACTAGGGATAACCTTATGGAACACTCCTTTAATGGAGCTTCATGGTGATGTTTATGCCTTCAAAACTTTGAAACCATTGACCATCTTTTTCTACATTGTCCTGTTACAATGGATTTTTGGGGATTGGTTCTCTCATCTTTTCCCTTACCCACCCGATGGCAAGGAAATTCTATTTAGGAGGCATGGAATACTTGGTGGTCAATGGTTAGGCAGCTAAAGGCTCAGAATATTCCTATACTTGTTTGTTGGGCCATTTGGCTTGCTAGGAACAAGCTTATATTCAGTAACATAACACCTCTCTGGAATCTTATCTCTACCCGAGTACTGTCCATCTCCTCCCTAATACATGATGATGATCATCCTACCTCCCAGCACACTGTTATCCTTGAAGTAATTGATAAAGACATCCCCTGGGCCTACTTTGATGGCTCTGCACAAGAGGGATGTGGGGGGGGGGAACCAAATTTTATCTATCCGACTCTCATTTTTTCAAAATCCAGATGGGGTTGGGTATTGGGACAAACAATTTTGCTGAACTAATCACCCTCATACATCTTCTACAATTTCCATTAGAAAAACAGTGTAGGCATCTGCAAATATTTGGGGACTCCAAAATCATTATTAATTGGTTCAACAATATATTTATCTGTCATGCTCTTTCTTTGAGGCATATATTGGATGATGCACCTCGTTTAAGGGCCCAATTTGATTCCATTGTTTTTCACCATATCTACAGGGAACACAATCAAGTTTCTAACCAGCGTGCCAAGGAGGCTGCAGGCAGGCCTAGGGGTTCATGGATGATCCTGGAGCAGTTGGACGGGGAACATTACTAGTACTACCACATGCCATATATTGACATCAGAGTATAGGGGTCTGAAGGGCCTGTTTTTTGTATATTTTTAATTTCCATCCCATATATATTTTTGCTAAACACTACACTCTCTATATATATTTTGACATGTAAATATGCTATCACTATCAACACTCCCAATGGGGTTTTTTATACACAATATTTTTGAAGGGCTAGTCACCCCAACTTACAACATATGCTTCTATAAGCATCTACAACATGTAATTTCCTAATCTTAATGAAAATTATGATTTTTCCTTAAAGGAAAAAAAATTAATACTCATTGAGTTATTTATTAATATAAATACTATTATATTAATCCTCTAAATTATATTAAATTATCAATATATAAATACTAAGTTATATTAATCTCTATATATTAACACTTTTTTTAACTATTTATTTTATCAATATACATTTTAATTGTCATTATTTATTGATATTTGTATTAAGTTATTTATTTTATTAATTTCCTTATTTTTGGGCTATTTTCATTTATTTTAATTTTCTTTTTATTTTGTAACATTAAAATTCTTATATTATTAAATTAGTTATTAATTATTTTTTGCAATATAATTTATTGAAATAAATATTTATCTTAGGTTTTTTTTTTTTTTTTATTATTCTATATCTCTAATTATATATTTTTGGTTTGATTTTTTAAAATTTTTTTGAACCAAAAGTAATAAGGTTTATGAACTTTTTTTTTGTTTTGAGTTTTACAACATCCTCCCTGGTTTATTTAATGAAACATTATTTAAATTTCTTTCAACTTTTGTTGTAATGAATTAAATGAAATCTCCTACCAAAACAAATTTTTTTTTTTTTTTAAATTAATTTCCTTATTTCTAATTTATATATTTTTTATTTTGACAGTTGAATTTTTTATTTCACACACACACACAAACACACCATATTATATATATATATATTAAAGTTTCATTCTCAACATCTCTCACCTATTTATTTAATAAAACTTATCAAATTTCCTATCCATATTTTGATAATAAGCACCAAAAACCTTTACTAAAAACATAATATAATGAATCGAATTATATATTAGACTATGAAAATGACTTGAAATAATTTTTCTGATGGTGTGTCTTCCAAACACCTTCCTCGCCCTCAAATGATATTTGGACGAACAAAGTTGTGACTTAAGAAGCCAACAATGATGTCATCAAATGCGTTGGGTTGAGGTAAGGCTCCCTTTAGTAGTGAGAAATTGGGAAGCAGGTTTACAGGACGACGCCATAAGGTTACGAAATGCCGTCCTCTCAATGCTTATCGCTGTCGGCCGATCGCTCATCAACGCCAACGACGACCAATTCGTATTGAACGACCTCCACTTTTAATGAACTTTTGCTTCGCCTCGTACGTAGTACATGGGTGGGCCCATCACCGCACTCGCCGACGCTGACTGTACTATCTTTATACCTCCACCGACCGCGAAACCAAGGAGATCATTTCCATAACAATTCCATCAAACGAGCCTTCAGTCATTATGTTCATCGTAGGTTGCACGCAGGCATAAGTTGGGTAATCAATGGACGGCAGGCATGACATGTGGTTCATATTGAAGGCTTGCATATCGAGTCAATGACAAGAAATAAGGCTTCGCCATCTCCCGCACCTGAGGCTAGGTTATTGTGAAATGTGGTAAGTGATGTGTTTGGGAATAAAATTGGTTAATTGTGAAATATCATGATATTGAAGAAATTATTTTAAGGTTTAAGAGGTTAAAGATAGTTTATAAGACAGATTGCTTGTGAAATATGGTAAGTGATATGTTGGGAAAGAAAGAAAGAAATTATTTTAACTTCTAAGAGGTTAAAGATAGCTTATGGGACAGATTGTTTTTTTATTTTATTTGAAGCTTCAAAATAAATGCTCTGAGCTTCTCGACAAACCCCTAACTAAATAGATTATCACAACAGCTAGCTGCTAGCCTATCTGCATAAGTTTTCCTGTTGTTTTTGAAGGCCTCACATTCTAAAATGAAATGTTTTTATGTTTCCACTTTTGTGTAGGAACAAAAAAATGCATACTCTTTCCTCTCACACTTCTTTTGGCCTTTTCCAACACCCTTGTCTTTGAAGGCCTCACATTCTAAAATGAAATGTTTTTATGTTTCCACTTTTGTGTAGGAACAAAAAATGCATGCTCTTTCCTCTCACACTTCTTTTGGCCTTTTCCAACACTCACAACGGAGTTGATGAAAATTAGTCCTTAACTGAGCAATAAGAATTTTGACTCTCCAAGAGATATTGGCCTCTATGTATGTTTTTCTTTCTTCCTAGTTCCTTATCTCAAGTACACTTGAGGAACTTTTCCATAACAAAAGTTTTTATCTCTTTGTTGTTTATGGAACAGACGTTAAGCAAATACGTCTTGGCTTAGTGTTAATTATGGTCAATGATATGTTGTGAAGTATCTATATATAGATAAATTTTGAGTAAGATTGTATTTTATTATTATTTAAAATATAACATTGAGTGTATAAATGGATTATGTAAATTATACAATTTAAATTTAAAATTGTGTTAATAGATGCTCTATAGTTTAAGATAGGGGATATGTAATGTTTATAAAATAAAGTGTTGAATACTGACAATTGATGAAATGAAGCATTGCTCTAGTTTGAAATTTTGTAGGACATTTAATGATTACATAAAAAGTAGATGATGTCTTTAAGGTGAATGCCAACGACCTAAAGCTATGTTTGACTATTTTATGTTTTGGATTGTTAAAATACCACAACTCTTGATAGACTTGTCCCGGAGGTTGTCCCAGAGGTTGTAATTGAACAATGTTTTGCATGCCTTGATTTCAATGAAGTAGCAAGTATATAATTTTTTTAGCCCAGTGAGGTAGCCCAATTGGTGACTATCATGGAGGGAGGACATTGGTCCCCCGAGTTCAAGTCCTATTGTGTGAAAAATGTAATCAAAGTGACCAAAAAGTGAACCATGTAATCAAAAGTATACAATAGTTAGATATTACAAAAAAAAAGTACACAATTTGTTTCTATGGGGAAAAAAAAAAGTTAAATCAAATAATAACAATAATAACAATAATAATAATAATAATAAAACATAATTTCAACCCCAATTAAAAAGTAATAAAATAATAAATAATTTCAATTTATTATATTTTAATAAACATATGGAAACCTAGTACTTATAACAAACTCTTTTATGCATATTACATTAAAAAATAAAATTAAAAAAACTCATGATCTAATTAATAGATAATATGACTATTTTTTAAGTATTTTTTCTTGTATAGGGTCATCCGCTTCTTGTGGGTAACATCTAACTCCAACTAGGACACAAACTCACCATAGAGCGTGTAATCCATATGATCAAACATGGAGATCAAGAGAACTCCAACAATCCATGGGCTCGTATACCTGTAACCTGCACATTGCATTCAACCTTTTGGGAACATATGCACTAGGCATAGGTATCACTAATGTTTTAAATGAAGATATAAATCTGTACATAAATCCATAGTTTAAGATACGGGATATGCAATGTTTATAAAATAAAGTGTTGAACGCTTAGAGAACATCAAATGAAGCATTGCTCTAGTTTGTAATTTTGTGGGACATTTAGTAATTATATAAAAAGTAGATGATCCCCACCAGAGAAAATAGACTCGGCTTTCAACACGACAGCCACAGCTTTGAAAGAATCATAATAGAACTGAGAAACAAGACAACTACCACGACTTATAGAACCTTCTTTTGTGAGTTCGCAGAACAACTCTTGATAGACTTGTCCCACAAGTTGTAGTTGAACAATGTTTTGTATACCTTGATTTCAACAATGTTTTGTATAATATCAATGAAGTTGAACAATGTTTTGTATACCTTGATTTCAATGAAGTAGCAAGTATACAATTTTTTTTAGCTCAGTGAGGCAGCGCAATTGGATATTATCAGGGAGGGAGGACGTTGGCCTCCACGTTCTGGGTTCAAGTTCTCCTGTGTGAAAAATGTAATCAAAGTGAACAAAAAGTAAACCATATAATCAAAAGTGAACAATGATTAGATATTACAAAAAGAAAGTACACAATTTTTTTCTATGGGAAAAAAAGTTAAATCAAATAATAGCAATAATAATAATAATAGTAGTTTCAATCCGAATTAAAAAGTAGTAAAATAATAAATAAATTCAATTTATTATATTTTAATAAACATATGGAAACTTAATACTTATAACAAACTCTTTTATGCATATTACATTAAAAAATAAAATTAAAAGACTCATGATCTAATTAATAAATAATATGAATATTTTTCTGATTATTTTTTCCATTCAATTT